>JAWQEG010005921.1:0-39694 GCA_033782935.1 Petrolisthes cinctipes | reverse complement strand
TTACTTGTTTGAACTCTGTCTAGTTGCTCTCCAACATTCCTTGGACCCTGGTCCAGCACTATCACCCATGGCTGTACATTTGGCGCGCGATTTTTGCGGCTTGAACGGAATATATTCGTCCGAGCTTCTGTTCGAGCAGTACATTTGGTGCAAGTTTTTAGCAGCTCAAACGGAAAATTTCCGTTTGAGCTCTTCTTTATGGTTTTGACCGATAAATAGAATATTTGACATTTTAACGTAATTTTTACGTCAAGTTACGTCATGTTACATCATAATAACCTTTGCCGGTGGTGCTGATTCAGAATATATAGGTTTGGGAGTGAAACCGTTTTTTTTAGCCGATTTATAGTAGATGACGTAATATTTACGTCGAGTTACGTCAAGTTACGTCATACCAAAACCTGCGCCTGGTGATGGTGGTTCAGAATATATATGGGTTTTGGATGTAGGTGTAACTGTTTTCGAGTTATAAGAGGACAAACACAGACCGTTTGACATTTATAGTATAGATAGGAGAAGAAAATCTAATGAACAACTAAAGTATGTTTTGGTTATTTATTTAGTTATTTTAGTTAATTTATTGTTATTGATATTGCTGAGTGCTATTATATTTATCTGTAAAACTTTAATGATGATGTATGTATGTATATATATATACTGTATATATTTTATTTGTGAAAAGTTAAAGTGTCAACATAACTACAGTACAGTATGACCATTAGTTATATTGTGGTCCATATTCAAGAACATTCATGGTGTATACGATGGCATGGTACTGGTACGATGGTTCTGTTGTTTGTCTATGGAGCCGTCGTACACCACACCACAAAATTAAGGGGGTGCGGGAATAGGGGGACAAGCTTGGGGGGGGGACTGGGAGGGTGCGGGAATAGGGGGACAGGCTTGGGGTGGGTAGAAAGCCTGTAACCTATTCCCCCCCCCCCCTAACCCCCCCCCCCCAAGCCTGTCCCCCTATTCCCGAAACCCCCCCCCAACCCCCCAACCCCCAAGCCTGTCCCCAAGCCTGTCCCCTACTCCCGCACCCCCTTAATGTTCTTGCATACGGATGACCCTGTAACTTAAGGGGATACATTGGTACATTGGAGCACCTTGATTCCTCCAAACTATGCCAGGAAACACGACCAGGTTGACAAAAAGTAATGGTGCCGTGTTGCTTGGAATAGTTTGGAGGATTCACTTGCTCCATATTTACCAACACTGTACTACTACTGTGCCTTCTGACTCCTGCCACCTCTGTATTGTGGGTCTTTATCCTGCCTCACACTCACAATGTAAACAACACATTTGACATCTAATAGTGTGTAAACTTACTCATGCTACATAATAAATTATACATAATTTTGAACTACAAACCTATAGCTGTCTCCTGATGTACTTGTGAAGACTAAAATGGACATCTGTAGGACATAGCACTATATGGACATCTATAGGATGGGTAGCCAGCTCAGACTGACATCAACTCAAAATTCACTTTCACACTCTCCTTACATATCTAAGTACATTTTCACTCTCTGATTTCATCATAAAACATGTCAGAATCACATTTTTCAACACAACAATATAAAATATAATGTTACTGTTGTTTTTACATACATATTCAGTATATGGAGTGTTGATAATATAACATACATATACAGTATATGGTAATACATAATTTATACAGTACTGTACAATCATGTATATGGTAATTATAACACAAGTGTAGTGTTAATAATACATCCTCACACACTGACATACATTCCTACACAGACAACACAAGGCTGGTGTGACTTGTGGCAGCTCCTAAACACACACCCACTCTTGTCAACATAAACAAGTATTACAGGGGACACACAAACTTAAAAACTGTGCTGTCAGCTTATGTCGTGACCCATGGTTTAAGGTTTAAGTTTCAATTATTATTATTATTTTGTTTTGTTGACAATATATTTCATAGCTGTTATTGCTGTAAACAGATATTTATATATTGTTACTTTTCAGGTATGGATGCTAGTGATGGTGGCAACATGTGTAGTATTGCCCGTAGTGTTCCAGCCCACGGCCTTAATGGAGGAGTCTTCCCACACTGCCCCTCATCATCACTTGTCACCAATGGTCTCATAGTACCACACACCAACACAACAACAGGTCATGCTAATGGAATAACAGGTCACGCCAACGGTATAGCAGGTCACGCTAATGGAATAACAGGTCATGCTAATGGAATAGCAGGTCATGCCAATGGAATAACAGGTCACACTAATGGAATAGCTGGTCATGCCAATGGAATAACAGGTCACGCCAATGGAATAGCAGGTCACGCCAACGGAATAGCAGGTCAGGCCAATGGAATAGCAGGTCAAACCAATGGAATATCGGGTCACAGTAATGGTGTTGTGGGTCACACCAATGGAATAACAACAGGTCAAGTCAATGGTAGTGTTTTATCTAATGGTACAACTAATGGTACCTTTACATCATCCAATGGTTACTATGGGTTCCAACCTACCAGTGTCACAGCGCACCAAGATGGCCGCCAACCTGCGAGTGTCACCGGGCACCAAGATGGCCGCCACCAGCAGCCTGAAGATGATGTGGAGATGGAGACAGACACGGACGGAGACTGTCACGACGCCACGAACGGAAATCACACCACGAACAACAGTCCAACGAACACGACTAACGGCATTCACGGCATCGTACAAAACACACACACAAACAACAGCAACAACGGCACACCTTTCCCACACCACCCCCCCAACACCAACAACATCACCAACACCACAACACCAACACCACCACCTCTGGCCTTCACCACCACCAACGTACAAACATCGAGACCTTTCCTGGGCTTCGCGGCAACAAACGCACCGTTGAAAAAGGAAGGTGAAGGCGTCAACACAGGAGGGGTCAGCGGCAGTCCTAGTCATTTGGGCGAGGACATTACCCTCAACCCCGGCGTCTCACACAACTACATCCCCATCGGTGGTCGCAAGAGGTCGAGAGAAGAGGTGTTCGTCACCGAAATGAAACGCATGAGGACTGAAGGTAAGAGACTTGTTTTTGTTGTTGTTGTTTTGTTGTTGTTGTTTTGTTGTTGTTTACGATTTTGCTTTGGACAGTAGATCCTCGATATTATTAAGATGAATGCGTTTGTCAGATATTATGTCCTTTTAATACAGGCTCAGTAAATCACTTATAATTATAGTTAGTATGGTAATGAATAACACAAGTCTGGGAACACACACACACACACACACACAGGAAAACGTACATTTGTTGGTCTTCAATGAGGGACTGAGTGTAAGATCAAGTAAGTGGTGGATATAAATATTTATTCATATTATTATCCAAGGTCTACTGTACATAATAATTTTTCATTCTCTGTATATAAACTTTATGGGACCCTGTGTGTGTGTGTGTGTGTCTGTGTGTGGCCTCATGATGGTTTGTGTAGGTGTGTATGTGTATACAGTAGTCCCTCCAATTTTGTGTGCTCCAATTTTTTGAAATTCCAATTTTGCGACCAAGACCCCAAATACTGCGGAAAATACTATATCCTAATTTTGCGAAATAGTTTGAGTTTTGCGGGTCAGGCCGCAAGAAAGTGGAGGTTTCCGCACTAGTTTTAGGGGGGGAAGGGTGGTAGGGTGGTGACGTCAGGCCGTGTGGCGGCCTTCAATGAATTTTGGTGATAACTGAACTAACCATCCCACTACATATCACCCTCTCACTCGCTTGTTACACTCGTGATAAGCCGACCCCTTTATAGTGAACAACTTTTCACCCTCACCCTAGCTTAATACACTCGTGATAAGCCAACCCCTTTATAGTGAACAACTTTTCACCCTCACCCTCCCTCGTTACATCCGTGATAAGCCTAACCCTGTTATAGTGAACAACTTCTCAAAACGGGCATTTTTCATACTTTTTGCACATATCCCGGTACAGACATTTGATATGGTGAAAAGTGCAAGTGTTTGTAAGAGAAAGTGACAAAGAATAATGAATATAAACTAAGGAAATGTGTTTGTATGAGTAGAAACTCATGGATTATTTATTGGTGATAACTGAACTTGTCAACCATTACACTCACTCCTCACTCACTACACTCACTCCTGCTTCATACATACTTTGGGGGGAGCACTGTAATTATGGCAAAAAATGACTAAAATCATGAAAAATCAGCCATCGGCGATGAGATGTCCATCATATTCAATTTTCCCCATAAGGTTAGTTATTCCAATTTTGCGAATTCGAATTTTGCGGCCCCAAGTGTCCCCCAAATTGTCGCAAAATTGGAGGGACTACTGTATATGTATGTGTGTGTGGCCTCATAATACTTCGAGTGGGCTGTCGTCCAGAAACCGCCTGCAGCTCCAAATCTCGGGCTTCGACTCAGGTGTACATAATTTTCATCTTCTGTATATACACTCTATAGCAATCTATTTATTTTTTATTATTTGTGTATTATTTGCTTTTTATTTGCTTATTAAAGTATTCCCTGGATATGCAATGAAAAAATACCCCTTGTATCCACCATGTGTGTGTGTGTGTGTGTGTGTGTGTGTGTGTGTGTGTGTGTGTGTGTGTGTGTGTGTGTGTTCTTACCTATTTGTTCTTACCTATTTGTATTTTTACAGGATTGAGTCAAGCTCATAATATCCTGTATTTTAAAACCCAATCATCATATTTTTCTTTAAAGTTATGTATGTTTTTTACACACACCACTTCTGGTAATTTGTTCCATTTTTCTATTACTCTATTTGGAAAACTATATTTCTGTACAACTTTCTGCGGGTGTATGTATGTATGTATGTTTTTGATACACACCACTTCTGGTAATTTGTTCCATTTTTATATTACTCTATTTGAAAAACTGTATTTCTGTACATATTTGTCCACTCTTCTTTTAATTAATTTCTTACTGTGTCCTCTCATTATTCTATGATTTAAATTTGTTTTTGTGAAGCATATTATCTGTGTTTTTTCTTCTTGTATGACATCTTTAATTTCAGATAATTTAGATACAATACATACTGTCTACATTGATTATATATATTTTTTTTATTCCATTTTTTTTTTTTTTTTTTCATTTCTGTATATCTTTCTTAGTTGACATCTCTTTTATTCCACCATTTTTTGACACTGCATTCCCACTACTCTGTAGAAAAAATGTCTTTCCTCTTGTGTGTGTGTGTGTGTTCTCAGGCTTGTGTTATTCATTACCATACAGACTATAAAAGTGATTTAATTAACCTGTGTTAAAAGGATAGTGTGTGTGTGTGTGTGTGTGTGTGTGCTAAATTCATTCATTTTATATTGAGGGCCTGCTGTATTATTATTATTATTATTATTATTATTTTTGTTATTATTTTTTATTATTATTATTATTATTATTATTATTATTATTATTATTATTATTATGATGTTGTTGTTGTTGTTGTAAATGGGAAATGTTGTTGTTGTTGTGAACGGAAAATATGTATAGAAACAGCATATATTATTTATTATCAATTGAAATCGTGAAGGCGAGAAATAAAGGTGAGATTCTCTTGTTGGTGAATTTGAAGGCTACTGATTCCTCCAAACTATGCCACGAAACAGACACCCTCAGTGGTACTAATAGGGGATGTGTCTGTTTGGTGGCATAGTTTGGAGGAATCACACACCTTCCAATTCACCAACAAGAGAATTTGACCTTAAAGGGGTGCGGGAATAGGGGGACAGGCTTGGGGGGGTTTAGGGGGGTGCAGGAGTAGGGGACAGGCTTGGGGGGGTTATGGGGGGTGCGGGAGTAGGGGGACAGGCTTGGGGGTGGGTTAGTGGATGCTGGAATAGGGGACAGGCTTTCTACCCACCCCAAGCCTGTCCCCCTATTCCCGCACCCCCCGCAAACCGCCCCCCCCCAAGCCTGTCCCCTACTCCCGCACCCCCTTAAGGACCCTGTGTGTATGTGTGATATATCTCTGTATTTATTTATTTCGTTTTTATTTTGTTTTTGTGTTTTTTGTGGTGGGGGAGAGGGGAGTGAGTGAGAGGGGGGTCTGGTTAGGGAGGGAGGGAGAGGAGAGAGAGAAACGGAGGAGGAGGGAGAGGAGAGAAAGAAATAGATAGAATCAGAAAAAGACAGAGAAGGAAGAAAGGAAGGAAAGAGCAAGGAAGGAAGGGAGAGATAAATAAATAGCTAATTATACAATCAAATTTATAAATATATTTTCCTTACTAACTATACATTCAAATTTATTAATATATTTTCATTACTAACTATGCAATCAAATTTATTAATACATTGGAGTGCCTTGATTCCTCCAAACACACATACACACACCATCACAAACACACACACACACACACACGGACAAACACACGCACAAACCATCGTAAGGACACACACACACACACACACACACACACACACACACACACACACACACACACACACACACACACACACACACACACACACACACACACACACACACACACACACACACACACACACACACACACACACACACACACACACACACACACACACAGTCCATAAATTTTCTATCTCATTTAAAATATTCTTATCTTTCTTTGATATTTTTTTCTGTTCATTTATTCTTTATAGCATTAAATACTTTCACTACTGTACAGTCACACACCATAGTCCCAAGCCCATGTGTGTGTGTGTGTGTGTGTGTGTGTGTGTGTGTGTGTGTGTGTGTGTGTGTGTGTGTGTGTGTGTGTTCTTGCCTACCTATTTGTTCTTACCTATTTGTATCTTTTTTGGATTGATTGAGTGCAGCTCGTAATGTTCCGTATTTTAAAACCCAATTATCATATTTTTCTTTAAAGTTATGTATGTTTTTGACACACACCACTTCTTCTGGTAATTTATTCCATTCATCTATTATTCTATTCGGAAAACTATATTTCTGTACATCTTTGTGTGTGTGTGTATGTATGTTTTTGACACACACCACTTCTGGTAATTTGTTCCATTCGTCTATAACTCTATTTGAAAAAACTATATTTCTGTACATCTTTATCTCCTCTTTTTTTAATTAATATATCTTACTGTGTCCTCTCATTGTAGGTATTCCTTGTTGACATAAGTTTTCTATATCTATCTTTTCTTTTCCTGTTACACATTTGTAAACCATAATCATATCTCCTCTCTTTCGTCTTTCTTCCAGTTTAGGTAATTTTAGTTTCTTTAGTCTTTGTTCATAGCTTAGTTCTCTTAGACTTGGTAGCCATCTTGTTGCTGCAGTGTATGTGTGTGTGTATTCATAGCTTAGTTCTCTTAGACTTGATACCCATCTAGTTGCTACTCTTTGTACTTTTTCTAATTGTATGTTTGTGTGTGTGTGTGTATGTATGTGTGTGTCCTCATTATGGTTCGTGTGTGCGTGTGTGTCTCTTCTCGTGATGGTACGTGTGTGTGTGTGTGTGTGTGTCCTCGTATTGGTTTGGGTGGGCTGTTGTCCAGAAACCGCCTGCTTCTGATCTGGTTCTTTGACTCAGGTGGGTCAGGAACTATGGTGTGTCACTGTATATAGTAATATTCATAGTACAGTATTTCTCTCACTCTGAAATTATTCCTTTTGTATTTACTCATGATACTGTAACTCTGATTGTGTTCATTGTATTTATTGACTTTTTTCAGAACACTCATTCTGTCTACTGTAATTATTCACTCTTCATAATACAGTACACTTTCTTCATGATATTTTCATTCTGTCTACTGCATTATTTCACTTTCTTTATGATATTTTCATTTTCTCCATAATGTACTCTCTTCATAATATTTTCACTCCATAATGCACTATCTTCATAATATCTTCACTCCATAATGCACTATCTTCATAATATCTTCACTCTTCATAATATTTTCACTCTCCATAATGTACTCTCTTCATAATATTTTCATTAATTCTATTCACTATAATTTTTCTCTGTGTGTTTGTTGGTTGGTGTGTTGTTGTGGATGTCTCCTTCTCTCCCTCCAGACAACACAATAACAACAACAACAACAACAACAACACAAGAGATGACTTCTTCGTTAGTAGGGGCCCCAATCACCTCGACACCACCTCCTTCGTTAGTAAGGGCCCCAACTCACTCGACACCTGCACTTCCCCCTTCGTTAGTGGTGGCCCCAACCACCTCAACACCCCGTAAGGGAAGTATTGCCTGCGGTGACGTGGGCAATACTTTAAGGGTTATGGCGTCCCTTCGGCCCCAGCCAATCCTTTTCAGTTCTTCAACTATCCCTCCGTTCCTTTTCTTTCCTTCGTACTTGATGTCCCACCTCTCTATCACCCCTTCCCACTGGTGAGGGCTGGTTCTATCCAGAAATGAGGAATTTGGCATCCTCTACCACACCCTGGCCTGTTCTGTCCGTCTCTCTTACTATTTCTCATTCCTTCTGGGTAGCTGACGAGATCGCCCGATTGGATGGCACAACAAGGAAGACTACAGACGGTGGGAATGTTGGCTCGGGGGTACATACCCGTGAACCAGCAGTCCCCTCGTCTGTTGCCTTCGAGGAAACAGATCTCACTATCACCCCGACTCCCATTTGGGGGTCCGAGCATCTGCACGGCTTCGGTCAACCAGACTCGGGACTGCTCGGCCAGACAGTCTGGGGAACTACAACAACAACAACCACCTCAACACCTCCACCTCCCCCACAAGATGATCAATTGACGGCCCAGTTAAAAAAGGCCCGTCAGGAACAACAGTGGATATGGGTCATTTAATTATGAGGTGTGTGTGTGTGTGTGTGTGTGTGTGGGGTGGACAGTAAGGGGATGCTAAAAATCTCTATCTATCTATCTATAGCTCTGACGCCTCATTCCCACCGGGAACTCACCCCAAGGGGGTGGCCACGGCGGAAGTGTCTCCAGTTTTCCCTGTTCCAACACTCCATCCTTACTTGGTCAAGCCCTTCTCTGTCCCTCATGTTTCTCTCCTTTACATACTCTTCCACTCTGTTCCAACACTCCCTACTTACTCCCTACTCTGCCCCTCACGTGCCTTCTCACTCATACCACATCTCTCATACACACTCTCATTACTTTCTTCATCCCACCTGGTAACTCAACATGCTGCTGTAGTAAAAAAATTGAAGGAAAATGAGTCCTTCAAATATTGCCACAAAACACACACACCTATAGGAAGGAGTGTGTTTCGTGGCATAGTCAGGAGGAATCAGAAGCCACCAATTTCCATACACAATCACAGGGTCCTTAAACTCCCTCACCTCCTCTATCCTCTCAACCCTTAGAGTTATCTCACATTTAGGGTCGATTTCACAGTGGTATTGGTTTGTTAGCTTCCCAACCAACCACACTTGTAAGGCTTCATTATTTTCCAAAGCTGAGTATCCACATTCACAAAATCTATCCAACATTTAGATAATGATGATCACTACATAGTTTACTCACCAAATTCATTAAATAATTCAGCCATGAGTCATTTACACGGCTAATATTCTTTTGTTACATGCTTACAAACCAATACCAACCACTAAGCAATCAACCTTTAGTCCCAGTTGTCACTCTCACTGTGTAGGGTGTGGCAAAGTCAATCACCTCAGTTCCTGCCCTCTCTAATACCATCACTTATTATTGTACACACTACATTACACACCCATAATATTAGTGTACTGTACTGTACAATGACGGTTTTATGTACACACATTACATTACAGTGTGATATGGTATTATTATTATTATTATTATTATTATTATTATTATTATTATTATTATTATTATTATTATTATTATTATTATTATTACTTTCGGTCTCACGTGACAAAAGTGTGATATGGTATTATTATTACTATTATTATTATTATTATTATTATTATTATTATTATTATTATTATTATTATTATTATTTTTATTATTATTATTATTATTATTATTATTATTATTATTATTATTATTATTATTATTACTATTATTATTATTATTACTTTCGGTCTCACGTGACAAAAGTGTGATATGGTATTATTATTATTATTATTATTTATGGAGTATGATATAGTACAGTAGTGTTTGTAAATCTGGAGTATGCAAGAACATCCATAGTGTATACGATGGTGTGGTACCGATACTATGACATACATAGGCTACATACATACACACACACATACAAACAGTACATACATATATACATACATATATACATGCATATATACATGCATACATACATATAGGCTACACACACACACACACACACACACACACACACACACACACACACAGGGTCAGTACAGTGTTGGTGGTAAATCTGGAGCAACCGATTCCTCCAAACAACAAAATTATTAGTGTCAGTCTGGTGTTGGTGTTGTTGTTTCCTGGCATACTTTGGAGGAATCATTTGCTCCAGATTTATAGGAGTGACACATTTTTTATATTGATATCAATTTTCTATAACTATTTCTTATAAGACAATTTTAATATTTCTATAACTATTTCTTATGAGACAATTTTAATATTTCTATATCTATTTCTTATAAGACAATTTTAATATTTCTATAACTATTTCTTATGAGACAATTTTAATATTTCTATATCTATTTCTTATAAGACAATTTTAATATTTCTATATCTATTTCTTATAAGACAATTTTAATATTTCTATAACTATTTCTTATGAGACAATTTTAATATTTCTATATCTATTTCTTATAAGACAATTTTAATATTTCTATAATTATATTAATTCTATGAGACAATTTTGATATTTCTTTAAATATTTTTAAATGATTTTAATATTTCTGTAACTAATTTTATGATGCACTTAAAATTTCTATTACAATTTCTTATAAGACAATTTTAATATTTCTATAACAATAACTTCTTGGATTAGACAATTCTAATATTTCTATAACTAACTTTTAATATTTCTATAATTATTTATAGATGACTTTAACATTTCTATAACCAATTATATGTGACAATTAATATTTCTATAACTATTTTTCTGAGTAAGTTTTAATATTTCCATACAGTAGGTTCGCATATCGCGCGACAATTTGTGCGACAGAGAGGCTCACTTACTTAAGGAGGAAGTTTTATGTTGGTAAATCTAGAGCAACCGAATCCTCCAAACTATTCCAAGCAACAGAACACTTATTATTTTTGCTCTTCTGGTCCTGTTTCCTAGCATACTTTGGAGGAATCAAGGCACTCCAATGTAACAAAAAGGAATTACCACCTTAAAAATTGCATAGTATGAAAACATGTTTATATGTGGAAAACTACTTATGGGTGACCACTGCCTCACACTAACAAATTACAGACATCTTATACACCAATATGCTGAACAGAACAGTATTTGGTAATTGTGATTTGGTTCTGAGTCACAGTAGCAATAAATATAAGTTGATACCAAAGAAATAGCAGTACAAAAGCAAGACCACACAATACACACATACTGTACACTTCACACACACACACACACACACACACACACACACACACACACACACACATGTACACTTCTCCACATACACACACTCTGTCACTCTATAAATATATTGCATTAATTAATGATCATTACGTAGTCGATTGGCGTTAAGTCCAAATAACAAACAAACAGGGTTCCAAGGCTGGCTGTGATACCATAATGGGGTCAGGGGTCTCTGCTGTTCCTCCCAAGGTTGCACCACTACCCTCACACACCACCACACCACCACTACCCTCACCCACCACCACACCACCACTACCCTCACCCACCACCACACCACCACTACCCTCACCCACCACCACTACACTCACCCACCACCACACCACCACTACCCTCACCCACCACCACTACCCTCACCCATCACCACTACCCTCACCCACCACCACTACCCTCACCCACCACCACTACACTCACCCACCACCACACCACCACTACCCTCACCCACCACCACTACACTCACCCACCACCACTACCCTCACCACACCACCACTACCCTCACCCACCACCACTACCCTCACCACACCACCACTACACTCACCACACCATCATTACACTCACCCACCACCACACCACCACTACCCTCACCCACCACCACTACACTCACCACACCACCACTACCCTCACACACCACCACACCACCACTACCCTCACCCACCACCATTACCCTCACCACACCAACACTACCCTCACCCACCACCACTACCCTCACCCACCACCATTACCCTCACACACCACCATTACCCTCACACACCACCATTACCCTCACACACCACCACACCACTACCCTCACCCACCACCATTACCCTCACCAAACCACCACACCACCACTACCCTCACCCACCACCACACCACCACTACCCTCACCCACCACCACTACCCTCACCACACCATCATTACCCTCACACACCACCACTACACTCACCACACCATCATTACCCTCACCCACCACCACTACACTCACCCACCACCACTACCCTCACCCACCACCACTACCCTCACCCACCACCACACCACCACTACCATTAGCACTGCATTTAATGTTGATCTCAATCACTTTGTCCATAAACCCTTCAACATCAAGGGCGGCCACAACTGAACACATAATGAAGATAGTGAGATACCGCTCCATTAAAATTATTGTTGGGTAATTGGCACCACTTAGCTGTTAGCTCGTTGAGAGTAGATACACCATAACTCCTCACACTCCACATAATAGCCAGCTGTGTGGAGTGGCTGGTTGCAGTGTGGGTTTCGGGGAGCGGCAAGTGTCACGCTAAAACCAGAATTAGACGCGCTTCTGGGAAAGGCCGGATTTTGGCCACTTTTTGGCCACAAAATCGCGCGCTGTGGAAGCATAGTGCATAAGATAATAAAAGGTGCTGATTTGGGGTTTGTCGCTCAATAGGTGAATCACACATTGAGAACACACCCAATATGCAAACCTACTGTAACTATATTATTATGAGACACTTAAAATTTCTATAACTATTTTTACTAAACAATTTTGATATAGAAATTAATTTTCTATAACTATTATTAGATGATCTTAATATAACTGTGCCACGAAACACACTAGCTAGGTGTGTGTGTGTGTGTGTGCACGTATATGTGTGTGTTGGAGGCTGGGTATTATTATTGTGTGTGTGTGTGTGTGTGTGTGTGTGTGTGTGTGTGTGTGTGTGTGTGTGTGTGTGTGTTGGAGGCTGGATATTATTGTTGTATGTGTGTGTTTCGTGGCAATATTTGAAGGACTCCTTTACCTCCAATTTTCCAACTACATAATAATATAAGCTGATGAACCTCTCTCTCTCTCTCTCCCCTCTCCTCCTTTCAGAATGTAGTGGTGGTGGTGTGGGTGGTGGTAGTGGTGGGGTAGGGGGGTGGCCTTCAATGACAGTAGAGTGTGGGGGTGGGGTGGGTAATAGTGGTGGGGGTGGGGGTGGTAGTAATGGTGGGGTGAATGGGGCCTTGGTGGGGGGTTGGGGTAGCAAGGTGGGTTGTAGTGGTGGGGGTGGGGGTAGTGGGGCCTTGGCGGGGGGTTGGGGTAGTGGGGTGAGTAATGGTGGTGAGGGCAGGGGTAACGTGGTGGGTAGTAGTAGTAGTAGTAGTAGTGGTGGGGGTAGTATCAGTATTGGGGATAGTAGTGGGAGTGGTAGTGGTGGGGGTAGTAGTAGTAGTGGTGGTGGTGGGGCAGCAGCAGGTACTCCGGCCTACCCCCGCCCCACCCCAGCCCCACACCATGATGGTACCCTGGCCTGCCTTGATGCTCGTTACCCAAGGTGTTTAATGGGACACTACTTCTGAGCAGGTGAGGAGGGGCGGGGGCAGGGAGGGGCTATACCTGTCTATCATCTACCTGTGTATGTGTGTTTGTCTGTCTGTCTACCTGTCTGTGTCTGTGTGTGTGTGTCTAAGAGGGGGTGGGGGGGAGGGGCTATACCTGACTATCTACCTGTGTAAGTGTGTATGTGTGTCTGTCTTCACCCTCACAATACTTCTGAGCAGGGGCAGGATACTCAAAACACTCCTTCACTGAAAGCGCCATTCGAGTGAAGGCGCCTTTTGATTCGGCGGGTCGAAGGCGCCTTTCAGAAAAGCGCGATTCCGATACTCAAAAAATTTCAAATGCGCCTTTGGTGTGCCTTTCGGCGATTTTGTGCCAAATCCTCAACTAGCAGTGTTTCCAATATGGCCGCGCCCAGGGAAGGTTTTGAGTATGCGTCGTTTGGGAAAATGCGAGATCAAAAGGCGCTTTGAGTATCCGGCCCCAGGTGAGGAGGGGGGCGGGGCGGGGGGGGGGGGGGGGGGGTTTGACGGGGCTATACCTGTCTATCTACCTGTGTATGTGTGTGTGTTTGTCTACCTGTCTGTCTGTCTAACTGTCTGTGTGTGTGTGTGTCTCTGTCTGTCTGTCTGTTCAGTACATTCCCTCAAGACCCAGTACTAGTTCACTTTGTAATAGGAAATACAGCAAACACACACACCCACACGCACACGCACACGCACACACACAGAGGGTCCCTAAACAGTACTTAACAAATAATAAACAACATCTCTTCTGGTGTGTGTAATATTTATAATCACTTATATTTGGGTCACCAGGCTGGATGTACATACATACATACATACTGTATTTGGTTATTGCTGTACATACATACAGTACATACATACATACATACATACAAAGCAAAATAATGATTGATTTAACTTTATACAATATTATATAAAAAAAAATTGTCTTTCAAAATATACTGCATAAATTATTATGTGTTATATCATGGTAAGGTCAATGTTTACGCCAAGTGTTTCTGAACACATGATATGAAATGTGTGTTTATAAAGTGAGTGTCAGTGTATGGAGTGATTCACATGTACACACACCGGTTCACAAAACACACGGGTACCAAGATTCCTAACACAGTGTGCATTTGCCAGACACATATAGAGTAATAACAGTGTACACACAGAGTGGTTACTGCTGTGTTGTGAAGGCAGTGTTTTGACTCATTGACTAACACTAACCAATGAGGAGACACACTTTATGTTACCATGACAACTCCACATGGAGTGATGACATCACATGTTACACACACCGTAATGACACTGTTGAAAACACTTGGTGTGTACAGTACAGTGTTAAACACGTTTCAAATTCCATATCCAATAACACCTGGTGTAAACACAGGTTTAGGTAGGGCAACAGCTTTGTTTGGTTAGGACAACTTGTATTATATTAAGTTAAAGCAGTTTGTTTTGATAAGACAAACACAGAATCTGAAGTGCATGAAGAATTAAGTGTAGGAATGACCACAGTCACTATATGTAAAATGTATGTGTAAGTGTTGCCAGAACGTTGACCGGAATTTTGGTTTACAGGGCCTCACCCACTTCGTCACCACCACCACTACCCTACCACCACCACTACCACCAGTACCACCACTATCAAGCCATGTACCACCACCACCCAACACCACCACACACCACCACCACCACCACCACCACCACGCGTCCCTTTCCTCGACATAACAAACAGTGTGTTGGGATTGACAGGTGTGGGGGCGTCGGCAGGGATGTGTATGTGTGTGTCATGTGGGGAAACTCCTCACTGTGGGGGGGGAGAGACATCTTGTGGTGGGGGGGGTGATGGAGAAGAAGGAGAGATGGTGATGATGATGGAGGAAGGGGAACAGGAGGAAGAAAGGGAGAGGAGGGTGGAAGAGAAGAAAGAGCATAGTGAGAGCGTTGGAGAGCAAAGGGAGAGTGTGGGAGAGCAGCACACCACCACGGTATGTGCTAAAGTGGAGGTGAATAATGAGTCGAATGCAGAGCTGTGTAGGGAAATGCTGCGTCAGACTCACGGCTGCGAGGCCTATGTGTTCTTTGTGGCGTGAGGAAGGTATGTGTGTGTGTTTTTTGTTGTGGCGTGAGTAAGGTGGGAGGGACGGTGTGTGTATGTGTTTTTTGTGGCGTGAGGAAGGAGGGAGGGACGGTATGTGTGTGTGTGTGTTCTTTGTGGCGTGAGTAAGGAGGGAGGGTTGGTGTGTGTGTGTGTGACGTGTGGAAGGTGGGAGGGATGGTGTGTGTGTGTGTGTGTGTTTTCTCTGTGGCGTGAGGAAGGAGGGAGGGATGGTGTGTGTGTGTGTGTGTGTATGTGTGTGGTGGCATCATGTGTAAAGGTACAACTACTTTGAGGTTTGGCTGCATTGTATTAATTTAGAATAGCAAGCTTAAAATAGAAATAAATATACATAACATAGTACAATTAATTCAATTACTAATATAAAATAGAAGGCTTGATTTTATATTGAGAAAGATTTATTTATTATTGCAACACAGTACAGTAGAATCATTTAATAATATAAAAATAAAAGACTTTTATTATAGTGAGAAAGATTTAGTTATTATTACAACATAGTACAATTAATTCCTTTACTAATATAAAATAGAAGGCTTGATTTTATATTCAGCACACACACACACACACACACACACATGCATGTACGCAAGCACGAAGGCAGGCAGGGAGGTATGGATGGAAAGCGCTTTAGTAATATTGCTGGGTAGAGGTAGTGAAATAGTTGAAGCACACACACACACACACACACACACACACACACACACACACATTAATAAACCGTATATTATTATTATTATTACACACACACACACACACACACACACACATGCATGGATGTACGCAGGCAGGCAGGTACGGAAAGCGCTTGAGTAGTGAAATTGTTGATGCATGTTATCCTTTACTGTGAAACTACTGTAACAATACTGTATTTGTACTTGAGAAATTAAATACATCTTCTGAATCTCCTCACATTGTGTTTTTTTATTAATATTTTTATTATTATTATTATTATAATTTTTATTATTATTTGCATTGCTATTAGATGCATTTATGGTGTTGTAGCATACTGTGTAAACATATTAATAGTCTTGTTCTATCTTTCTGCACACACACACACACACACACTGGTTGTCGGAGGCAGTCGGAGGCCCCCAGACTCCCTGGTCCAGTAAGCTGTGGTCCCATTTCCCTGGGATGTGCTTCAGTAGCCCAGGCATATAGGGCCATGCAGCCCATCCTTTATTTTATTTTGTTTTTTCACTATGACCAGAGTGTACCAGGGGTCTGTGGGGCAGGAGGCCATTCTGACCTGGGAGAACATCAACAACAACAACACACACACACTATCCTTTTAACACAGGCTCAGCAAATCACTTATATAGTCTATCTGTATGGTAATGAATAACACACACACACACACACACACACACACATACATGAAAACAGAAAACATACATTTGGTGTTGTTTAGAAATGAGTGTAAAATGAAAACACACATAGTGGACACAAGTATTTATTTATAGTATATCCACGGTCTGTTATTATTATTATTATTATTATTATTATTATTATTAATATTATTATTATTATTATTATTATTATTATTATTATTATTATTATTATTATTATTTTTGTTTTTATTTTTATTCAAAAAGTAGCATTTGTAATCCTTATAAAATCACTATTATGCAAAAATGTATCTTAGACAAAAATTATTACATACCATAAAATAATAAATGTTGCCAAGTTGGTAATACTGTAGTGTGTAATATTATAAGGTGCAGTATGCAATGACATATGTGGTGATCTTTTCTCCCTCTCTCTCTCTCTCTGTTTTTGATAATGTTGTGTAGTGTATATGCTTTTCACTCTCTCTCTCTCCATCTCTCTCTCTCTCTTGTAGTATAATGTATATATGCTTGTGTGTGTGTTTCTCTCATCTCTCTCTCTCATAGTGTAGTGTATTATGCTTTGTGTGTGTGCGTGCTAGGTCAACTATGGCCCCCACAAATATAGAATATTTTGGGTACTTTTGGGTGTGTATTTGAGAGATATTCCAGCAATGAACATAATGTAAGAGAACTGGAAATGACGCTTTATCCCCCCCCCCCCAAAAAAAAAACCCTCTAATTTTTGGGTATTCATATTATTATTATTATTTTATTAACTATATTATGAAACATTTTTATTGCAGACATGAGTGTGAGACATGAATGGAGAAAAGGAGTAGCAGCAGAAAGAAGAGGTGTAACAGAAGGAAGAAGAGGCGTAACGGAGGGAGGAAGAGGTGTAACGGAGGGAGGAAGAAGTGTAACGGAGGGAGGAGAATGGAGGAAAGGAGGAGAAGGAGGATGTGGAGGTGTTGTCGTTGCCACCTCCTCTATGGTGGATCACGCCTCATTGGTCAAAACAGAGAGTGGATATGAGTGTATTAATATGGAGGTACTGATGGCTGACATGCATGGATGTTAAACCTTAAACCTTAAACCGTGCATCACAACATAAGTCAACAGCACAGTTTTTAAATTAGTGTGTCCCCTGAAATACTTGTTTATGTTGACAAGAGAGGGTGTGTGTTTAGCAGCTGCCACAAGTCACACCAGCCTTGTGTTGTCAGTGTAGGAATGTATGTCAGTGTGTGAGGATGTATTATTAACACTACACTTTTGCTGTAACTACCATATACTGTACATGTATATGTATGTAAAAACAACAGTAATATTATATTTCATATTGTTTTGAAAAATGTGATTCTGTCATGTTTTATGATGAAATCGGAGCATGAAATTGTACTTAGAAAATTTATATAAATAGAATGTTATGCCCTACAGATTTCCATTAATTTTAGTCTTCACAAACCCATCAGGAGACAGCTAAAGGTACAATTGTACTTCAATATCCTGTATTATTTATTTATGTAGCTTCTGACTAGCACAGTGGTAGAGTGCTTGGCTGCAGTTTCTGTGGTCCAGTGTTCGTCCTTGCTTGGGACACACTGTAATAATCTTTCACTGATGTCAAAGGTTACCATCCCTATTAGCAGCAGGGGGAGGTGGGAGGGGTTAAAAGGTTAAAGGTCCACCAATGAGTGGCAGTCAATGGGACAGAGTGTATCACACACTATGTGTATGAAACACAACTATAGCACGCATCACAAGGATGATGAGTGGCCCACAGACCTCTCCACCCACGTGAGACCCGAGTCAGCTTCGGCTATGGCTGCGTAAGCAGGAAGACCTCAGACAGCTGACTCAAACCCCCCACCCCCTGCTCACAGGGGTGGTAACCTCTGGCATCAGTGAAAGATTTTTATCGTGTCCCGAGCAAGGATCGAACGCTGGGCCGCAGGATTGCAGCCGCAGACTCTAGCACTGTGCTAGCCAGGGTGTTGAGGTGTTCCTGTTTACACAGACATAGCTGAAGTTGACTTGGGTGTCACATGGATGGTGAGGTTAGGTCACTGTGCCACTCATCATCTTTGTAATGTGTTGTTATAGTTGTGTTTCATACAGTGTTGTGTGTACTTCACTGTCTCATTGATTGACACTCATTAGCGGCTTTAAACCTTTATAACTTTAAGTGGTTTAGACACTATTAGCCGTCAAATGTGTTGTTTATGCTGTGAGTGCAAGGCGGTAAAAAAAAACGCAAGACAGAGGTGGCACCAACCAGAACACACACTGTTAGAAGGTTAACACATCTATGTATGTGTATGTGTGGTCAGGTGGTAATTAAAGCTACACCAACATTTCATTCATATAAATTACTCACACTTATCATTGAAGTGTTTATTATTATTATTTTTATTATTTTTATTATTATTATTATTTTTTTTTTATTGTTAGTATAATTATTTTTTTTATTATTATTATTATTATTATACTGTATTTCCTTCATTGTAAGTTGATGCTATGTATAGTTTGTAATGTATTGATACACCCTGACCCGCCCACCTACCCTCACACCTCTCACCCCACACACCTTACCCCACATCCATATCACTTCTTACCACCCCCCCACCTCACCCCTTACCTTACCCCTCTCACCCCTCCTCACCCCACACACCTTACCCCACCCATATCACCTCTTACACCCCCTCTACCACACCCCACTGCATCCACTCACCCCACCCCACCTCACCCCTACACCCCCCCACCTCACCCCTACACCCAGAGTACAACACAGTGCAGGACTCAAAGAAACTCAATGGAATTATAATTTATATATATATATATATATATTATTTCATTTGTGTTTATATGTATGTATGTATGTATGTGTATATGTATGAATTTATGTATATGTATGTATGTATGTATGGATGGAAAACACACACACAAACACCAACATACGCACCACCAACGATTGTCAAATAAACCCCAATGAAACAACACTAAGTACAATATTTATTTATTCTGGCAACACTTACATTAACGGACCCTGTGTGTGTGTGTGTGTGTGTGTGTGTTAGAAAATTGGGGGTAAACTAGTCCTTCAAATATTGCCACGAAACACACACACACATATAATCATACACGCACACACACACACACACACACACATACACATCCACATCCACACACACACACACACACATACACACACACACACACACACACATACACAGGGACCTTAAAATAAATTCAATAATATGAATAAAAACAATAGAATAATATCAAGGATTCATTATTTTGTAAAGGAAGAAATTAATTATATAATTTAGTTATAAGATTATTTTGATATTAATTGTAATAGTAATAGTAAGTAATTTATAGAGGAAGAAATAATTTAATATTAATTCAAACTGACAGAAATTATTCGTACATTATTTTGTAGAGGTAGAAATTAATTATATTATTTAGTTATAAAATTATTGATTTGGATATTAATATAAAAAATAAAAACCATGTATTATTTTGTAGAGGCAGAAATTTTTTAATATTTGTTATCGATAAAAATATCAATGATATGTTATTTTGTAGAAGAAGAATTATATTATTTAATTATATGATTAATTTGGTATTAATTCAAAGGAAAATAGTATTTATACCTTATTTTATAGAGGTACAGTCGGGACAAAGTAACAATCTCAATAGGCCACGCCCCCTTCAGACTGTACTCATACATCTGGCAGCAGTATATGTAGCACCAACCATAATTAACCATTTTCACTTCGTCACAAGTTTACAGTTTTCAGCAACTCGTATTTCAGTTTGTCATGTGTCATTCATTACACTGATAGCGACATCAGAGTTCGGAAACTTTACATTTTAGTCGGATCTTTAATTATGTTTGAAATGATGTTTAACAGTACACGACGGCGAGCAGTTTGCCAGGCCTATGTAACAAATTTTAAAGGTGAGTCAAGGATACATGCTAGTCATTGCCTTACTGGCTGCTGGAGGGGAAGGTCACTCCATACCACCAACACATGGTACATCAGCCCATACAACAACACTTGGCAGTCCAGCTAGAAATATTGTCCTTAACATGTTTAAGTACTTCAATAAGAGAGAAATTGCACAAAAATAAATGCAAAACTACAGGTATTAAAACATCCTTTTATTATTCAATGGATTAAATAATAGATGTTAACATGTTATCAGTACCATGGTGAAATGTCAAGTGGCAACATTGAGACTGGTATGAGAACATGTACCGTTATCCACGGTGCTGATGGGAAAGGAGGCCTGGCCTATTGAGATACTAAGTTTGTCCTGACTATAGAATTATATTATTATTATTATTATGAATTAGTGATAAGCTTATTAATTTGGAGATGAATTGAAATAAAAACAAAAATAATTATAGGTATATAGATTAAATTACATAGATAGATTTTGGGGATATAATTATAGATATAAAAATTATAGATACAAAATTATAGATACAAAAATAATTATAGATACATAGATTTAATTGCATAGATAGATTTTGGGGATATAATTATAGATACAAAAATAACTATTGTTGTTAAGTTTGAATTATCGTGGAAAAAAGTACAGTTAGGATTTGTAAGTGACCCTGTGTGTGTGTGTTGTAGTCAGAAAATTGGAGGTAAATGAGTTCTTTAAATATTGCCACGAAACACACACACACACACACAGCCACACACACACACACCTTAAACATCATTGTATCTAATAATAATAATAATAATAATAATAACCGAGTGCTAATGTTTGTTTGTGTGTATTTTAATATAGAATAGATTTAATTAAGGTATAATATTAACACTTGTGGTACATTGGAGTGCCTTGATTCCTCCAAAGTATGTCAGGAAACAAACACACACAAATTAACAAAAATAATAATAATAATATTGATAGTGGTGGCCTGTTGTTGTTGTTTTTGTTGCTTGGAATAGTTTGGAGGAATCAGTTTGCTCCAGATTTACCACCAACACTAACACTGTACTATATATTAAGGACCCTGTGTGTGTGTGTGTGTGTAGTCAGAAAATTGGAGGTACGAAAGTCCTTCAAATATTGCCATAAAACACACACACACACACCTATATGAAAGGAGCATATTTTGTGTGCGTGTGTGTGTTGGAGGTTTCTGATTCCTCCTGACTATTGCCATGAAACAAGCTGGCTCTTTTCATATAGGTGTGTGTGTGTGTGTGTGTTTTATGGCAATGTTTGAAGGACTTATTTACTTCCAATTTTCTGACTACACACACACACGCACAGGGTCACTTAACATAATATTAAACTTACACTTAACATTGTCGAGCACGGCTGACTCATACGTTTTAGGGAAAAAAAAAAGAGAGAAAAAAAAAAAAATAGCGTTTGCGTACGAACACCACTTTTTGGAAAACTCGAGTGTTAAGGGTGTGCGGGAGTAGGGGGACAGGCTTGGGGGGATTTCAAGGGGTGTGGGAATAGGGGGACAGGCTTGGGGTGGGTAGAAAGCCTGTCCCCTATTCCCACACACCCCTAACCCTACTTCCGCACCCCCCAAAACCCCCCCAAGCCTGTCCCCTATTCCCGCACCCCCTTAAGGATACTTTTGATGGATTGGAGCACCTTGATTCCTCCAAACTATACCAGGAAACAGAACCAGATGAAGAAAAATAATGGTATCCTGTTACAGCCTTGAATAGTTTGGAGGAATCATTTGCTCCAGATTTACCACCCAAAACAATGTGCTATATATATACCCCCTTTAGGTGAGAATCTTTTGTTGGTGAATTTGTAGACTTCTGATTCCTCCAAACTATACCACAAAACAAGGCAGATATGGTATTTGTTGTTTCCTGGCATAGTTTGGAGGAATCAGTAGCCTTCAAATTCACCAACAAGAGAATCTCCCTTTGAATAATAACAATAATAATAGTAATAATAGTAATAGTAAAAATAATAATAAACTTAAGTATAATTATTTAATATGTTTATATATATACAGTATAGCAAGGTGTGACTTTGTATTAACTATATAATAAATAAATATTAATAACTGATTTATATATGATATAGAATTGGTTATAAAACAAATAGTATATTATTATTATTAATTGTTTTGATGCAACAGAACAATAAAAACTACAAGTACAATTTATTTATGTTTTTTTAATCCAATACAAATTGAAATACACACACATACACACATACATATATTCTCTCTCTCTCTCTCACACACACACACGCACACACATACATTCTCTCTCTCACACACATATGTATACACACACTCTCTCACACACACATACATTCTCTCTCTCTCTCTCACACATACATATATACACACACTCTCTCACACACACTTGCACACACATACACATTCTCTCTCTCACACATACATATACACACTCTCTGTCACACACACACTCGTGCACATACACACATCCTCTCTCTCTCTCTCTCTCACACACACACATCCTCTCTCTCTCTCGTGCTTACTGTCCCACATCTCAATCACCTTTTTCCAGGGAAGCTATATGACCTCAAACAAGCAATCACCTCGTTTCTCGGGCACTATATGACCTCGCTGTTGCAACGCCTAATATTAATCTATTAATCCCACCTCAATCACTTTCTTCCTTGGGCGCCACACGACCTCGCTTTTGCGGGACCTAATATCAATCAATCATCTTCCTCAGGTGCTATATGACCTTGCTGATGTGGTGCCTAATATCAATACACTATTCATCGTATGTAAGAACATTGGTGGTGGTATTTACGATGGCTTAGGGTGGTGTCGTACTGGTCCCACACCATCGTTCACACTACCATTATTCTTGCATATTATATTAATTTAATTTTATTTTAATAATTATTAATTTTTATTAATTATTAGGGATTTGGCACCACTGCATCGTTGTTTATCTGCAGACTTGGCACAACTGCATCGATGTTTATATGCAGACTTGGTATAACTGCATCGGTCATTTATATGCAGACTTGGCACCACTGCACCGATGTCAATATGCAGACTTGGCACCATTGCATCATTGTTTTATATGCAGACTTGGCACCACTGCATTATTGTTCATATTCAGATTTGGCACCACTGAATCATCATTGCACTATGATTATTTATTTATTTATTTATATATTTATTCATATTGTAGTGAAGTGAGCCCACATGCATCTTGTGCTTCGCTTGTTTACCCCGTGGGTGGCGCCACCTGTGTGTGCACCTACCGGACACCTTAAATATGGCCACTTGGCTGCAGGAGTCCACACACTGCCTCACACCAGACAAGGAACAATAAGCAGCTGCCTTCACTGCCTGCCACCTGCTGCCTCACCTTGCTTCACTCACTTCTACTGCAACTCACCTGTGGCACGGCTCCTCCTCCAGTTACCTTGTGTGTACTCGCTCCACTACCACGTGCTCTCCCTCTCCAGTTACGGTCCTTGGTCCTGTGTCTTATATATATATATATATATTCTACTGTGTGCAACAATAAAACTACTGTATATCATCCCAGTGAGTTTGGAACATCCCGTAGCAACTAGTAACAGTTAAGGTGTCTTCTATTTATACCACTTGATCAACCTGGGTTGGCAACCTGAGTTGTGCTGAAAGACCCGGGTTGTATGGTGTAAATAGAACACACCGACCAACCCAGGTTGATGTTCCTGTGTTTGTAAACGTTGAAGATGGCATTACAAGAGCAACACCCAGCAGAGCAGTTTTTCCCAGCATTGTGCTCGGCACTCACAGAATTTGATGACGAATCGAGTGTTTCCCTATGTTACCTGTACATGTTGGTAGTATAGTTATGGGCTTCACAAGTGAAAATGTAACTGATGCCAGCCATTGACCATGTGTTGGCTTCATTGACAAGCTACTCTCAGATTGTTCAGGGAACTGTTCAGCAGACCAGACTGCACCAATTGCAAGGAGTATAATTTGTGGCTGCAAATAGTACAGCAACCATTCCTGACAAATTGGAGAAACTTATATTTTTTCATATTAGAGTCAATAAGAAAAACTTGGGCATGCTTACAAGTATGATTAATAACCCAAGCAATAGTGAATATACTTCTGTAAATAATTATTTAGGTGTAACTGCTGCTTTCATTTATGGCAAACATGGTTCTGTAAGTAAGTTAAAATTAAATACATGATTGTTAATTTTATTACGTGTATATTTAATCCCAACTCCAGTCCAACACACATACACACTACACAACATAAAACTGATTTACTTTAACAACTTAAAATACTAGATACTGTATTCTCTTGGGACAATAGACCAGCAACTAGGGTCAGGGTAAACTAGTACAGTATATAAATTACAACACACACTAGGGCCAGCCAGAATAATCCAGTATAGGCCTATACTATATACATATCAGAAGAGGCTGGATGGAGCCATTGCGGATGCCTGTCCGGGATGCAACACAGCACCCCATTCTATTAAACACATTATTGAAGACTGCAACGCACACAACCACACTCGCCAACAACACAACATACACTCTCTGAGGGCACTGTGGGAAAGCCCGGTTCAGGCCATGACCTTCCTCAGGAGCTCAGGGCTGCTCGGCCAGACAGCTTGAGGAACTTCAACAACAACAACTATATACATATTGCATGAGTACATCAAGGATGATATTTCTTTAATCACTGTCAGATTCATGTTTCCTCTTTTTCTGATTTGATTTTTTATAATTTTCATTAAATCTACGCAGTTCTTTTAGAATTTCCTTCCTATGGTCTGCCTTGGTAGCTTCACTATCTTTGACCACTTGAATATTTTCTCTGAGTAGGTCTACAACTTGAGTGAGGAGCTTTATCTCTTCAGTATGATGGGACGGTGGAGTTAACCTCCGCCTACAACCCGCAGTTTATGGTACAGCAGCAGCACTTGCTTCTGTTGTTGTGAGAATTGGAGGTGTTGTAGGTAGCTGTATATTCTCTGGTGATGGTACAGCAGGGGACTCAAAGTTACAACTGTAGACAGAATATATTGGTTAGGTCATTCAACAATAGAGAGGCAACAGAAGCACTACTGTATTAAATAACTGGCTTAATGGAAATGGAAATACAGTAGATGACCAAAGTTAAATATACACATCATATTACAATTATCTCCCTGCAGGTTTTTTCCTTCTTTGTAGGAATATGCCATTTATTTCTTGGAAACATGTCAAATGCTGAAAAATATGTAGGCCTATACTGTATACTGCAGGTTTCTTATAGGAGAACATTACAGAGGAATGCATCAGAAGAAGTGAAAGAGAGGTGGAAGAGAGAATAATAATGTATGTAAAAGACAAGTGAATAAGATGGTGAGTGAGAGTAAGAGGAGAGTGGATGAGGAGTTTGGTGGGAAACTGAGTGAAAAGTTTAAAGAAAACAAGAAATTATTCTGGAAGGAGGTTAAAAGAGAAAGAGAAGGAAAATCTGGTAGCGTGAGAATGAAGAGAGAGGATGGAGTTACTGTGAGTGGAAGTGAGGAAGTGAAAGAAGTGTGGAAGAGGCATTTTGATGGTCTGATGAATGAGGGGATGGGAGGGGAGGCGGTGGTGACATGCATGAGGATGGAGGCAGGTGGTAGACAACAGGGTGTACAGGGAGAACTGGAAAGGGAAGAGGTTAGGAAAGCAATAGGAAAGTTGAAGATGGGAAAGGCGCTGGGGGTTGATGGGATAACTGCTGAAATGTTAAAGTGTGGGGGTGAGGTAGTGGTGGAGTGGATGTTGCATATATGCACATTGGCTTGAAGGCAGGGAGAAGTGCCAGAGGATTGGAGAAGAGCCATAATCGTAACTTTGTATAAGGGGAAGGGGAGTAAGGATGAGTGTGGTAGCTATAGGGGAATAAGCCTTCTTAGTGTACCGAGGAAGGTGTATGGGAAGGATCTTACTGAAAGACTGGTTGAAGTAACAGGGAATAAAGTTAGTGAAGAGCAGGGAGGGTTCAAAAAGGGTAGAGGATGCGTGGACCAGATATTTGCATTAAAATCAATAGTAGAGAAATATATTGGGAAGGGTTCTATGCTGCCTTCATGGACTTGGAGAAGGAATACGTTAGGGTTGATAGGAGACCTATGACAGAGGTGTTGAGAATTTATGGTGTTGGGGGGGTCTTTGCTGAAGGGCATTGAGGCCTTCTATGCAGGTGCAAAAGTGTACGGGTAGAGGGTGATCTAAGTGAGTTTTAATATTAGTGTAGGGCTGAGACAGGGGTGTGTTATGTCACCATGGCTGTTCAATATACAGGGTGATTCAGAAATGCGTGCCGAAAATCCGCAGGTGTATTCCTGGCACATAATTGAATGTAAATTAGTCAATAACGATTTTGGAAATTCTCAATAGTTTATAAGTTATAGTGCCTTCAAGGTTTGAAGAGTGTGTTTAAATCTAGGGATTGTACCATAATCCCTGAAACTCCGTCCCTGGTAATTTTGCTGTGACTGTACACTCTACAGCTTTTGTCATATTCTTTAGTAACTTTTACTGTGTTTCCAATGCCTTCATGGGAGTTAAGTAATTTCACACGTGTCTGAAAGATTATGGTACAATCCCTAGATTTAAACACACTCTTCAAACCTTGAAGGCACTATAACTTATAAACTATTGAGAATTTCCAAAATCGTTATTGACTAATTTACATTCAATTATGTGCCAGGAATACACCTGCGGATTTTTGGCACGCATTTCTGAATCACCCTGTATATATGGATGGTTGTATGAGAGAGATGAAAGCCAAAGTGAATGGTCTGGGGGTGAAATTGAGGCTGAATGAAGCAAATTGGTCCTTGGTGGCAAGTTTATTTGCGGATGACACTGTGTTGATGGCTGAGAGTGAAAGGGAGTTACAGAGTGGTGGACGAGTTTCAGTCTGTGTGTAAACGAAGGAAACTGAAGGTGAATGTTGGTAAAAGTAAAGTGATGGTATTTGAAAGAGCAGAAACTGAAGTGATTGACTTTGCTACACCTTACAGAGTAGGAGTACCAACTGGGACGAAGTGTGAGATAACTCTGAGGGGTGAGAGGATGGAGGAAGTGAAGGAGTTTAAGTACCTGGGTACAGTTCTGTGTAAACATGGAAGTATGGAAGGAGAAATTAATGAGAAAGCAATCAAGGGTAGACAGGTCATAGGATCACTGGGGAGGATAATGAAGGGTAGAAGTGTGAGTATGGAAGCGAAAAGGGGACTACAAAATATTGTAGTATAATCCTGCCAACACTGCCATATCTGTCAGAGACAGGACATGGAGTAGGGCTCATCAGTCTAGAATAGGTGCTGTGGAAATGAGTTACTTGAGAGGAGCATGTGGGGTGTCTAGGTGAGATGGAGAAAGTAATGAGAGTGTGTATGAGAGATGTGGTATGAGTGAGAAGGCAATTGGTATTGAGTGTGGAGTGGTCGAGAGAGTGATGCGTAATACATTGAGATGGTTTGGACATGTAGAGAGAATGCAAGGCGAGGAATTTGTAAAGAAGGTGTATGGAAGTGAAGTTGTGGGACCTGGTGTGAGAGGCAGACCTCCGGTTAGATGGCAGAACAGAGTGGAAGAGTATGTAAAGGAGAGAAACATGAGGGATAGATTAGGGAGTAAGGAGGGAGTGTTGGAACAGAGTGGAAGAGTATGTAAAGGAGAGAAACATGAGGGATAGAGTAGGGAGTAAGGAGGGAGTGTTGGAACAGAGTGGAAGAGTATGTAAAGGAGAGAAACATGAGGGATAGAGTAGGGAGTAAGGAGGGAGTGTTGGAACAGAGTGGAAGAGTATGTAAAGGAGAGAAACATGAGGAATAGAGTAGGGAGTAAGAAGGGAGTGTTGGAACAGAGTGGAAGAGTATGTAAAGGAGAGAAACATGAGGGATAGAGTAGGGCTTGACCAAGTAAGGAGGGAGTGTTGGAACAGGGAAAACTGGAGGCACTTCTGCCGTGGCCACCCCCTTGGAGGGAGTTCCCGGAGGGAACGAGGCGTTAGAGCTATAGATAGATAGATAGATAGCAGGTTTCTTAGATGTAGTGAAAAAATATTTAAGTAATGCCTAAACATGTTTTTCTGGAAACTCACTTTGTAGGAGCTTCCTCTTCCATCTTTGATTAATGTTCCCGGTACTAACAGAACAGGTTAGGTAGATGGTAGAATGATATGACAGCCTTCCTTAGTTGACTCTGTGATAAAAAAAGAACACTTTAAGTATGGTAGAACAACAGATATGGAAAACAAAATTTTATCGAAACAATTTTGAACATTCAAATAATCCCAGGTTCTACTTAAGGTTTGAAGTTTGATGGATAATATTGGTAAACAATCCATAAAATATTTAATATTTTTCTGTTCTAGAATCAGCCAGACCTAACCCAAACTAACTGGACTAGACTTGACCAAATTACCTAAATGGGACCTAACCTGGGCAAATTACCATACCAAGATCTAACCAAGGCAGACTACTGGGACTTAACTTAGACAAACAACAGAGTGTGGAGCATTTTATAATAAGTTAGAGGTCAAACATGGTCAAAATGCAATGATGTCCTTTCATTTCATCATAAAAATAATGGAATAATGGAATACACATCAGAGATATAAAAAAGTGACACATCCTTCAATAATATTTCCAGGTAACTGTACCCACACTTTGGTGTTCAGTATTTCAATCAACAATTTCCATAACATGTGAGGCTGATATTAGCGAAGAAAACCTGGAGTTACAGTAATATGAAGGATTCTTGTTTAGTCCACCACCATCACACTGTTGAGTTGGCTGTGACTGGTTGTACAAAATAATACACATTTTCCCTCACATGTTACTGATTACGGTACTCAGGCCATTTCAAAATAATATTTTCATTATGTATTTTGATGATAACGTCTCATAACATGCTAAAATGTCATATATATTTGTGTAAGAGTCCTTACCAGTGACTACGTAGATACCATCACGTAACCCTAACTATGGAGATGTGTTAATACACACCAACACAGGTTGGGGTTAACTGGGTTGCTTGGTGTAAATAGAACATGTACCAAATCCACCATTCGAGCAACCCGGGTTGGCTCACCAATCTTGATCTGACATATAATTTATAAATAGAAGAGACCTATAATTCTGTTACAATATATGTTTATATTTATTTGATTATATATTTATGAGTGATTATTTTTGCGATGCGATGTTGGTTATCATTATTACTAATATTATTATCATTATTATTAGAGGAAGAACGTTGGTTTGTTTATGATACATTCAACGGGGTTACAAAACAGTTAGGTAGGAGCACCAAACGGAAGTGCATGGCTGTAATGATAGTAGGAACTTCCTTAATGAAACAGAAAATATTGATGTTGGAGAAAGAATTCAGAATGGCAAATATGACACTGAATAATTGCTAGGAGCTGTTCAAGATTGTTGATTGAAAAGACTTACTAGAAGAGCTATACTGTATGGAGTCAATGTTATAATAGACTCCATCACCCATAAAAAACTGTCTTCCCTCCGTACCCTAATAACCAATTTCCGCAGTATCATAAACAAAAGAGCCGCCTTTCACCAAACCCTCCAGACCTATGACCCCGACATTATTATAGGGACAGAGACCTGGCTCACACCTGACATCCAGGACAGTGAAATCTTCCCGACGGACAGTCCCTATAATATGACCCTACACAGGAAGGACAGAATAGACGATAAACATGGTGGAGTCCTAATTGCGACAAAGCCAGGACTAGTTGCGACCCAGCCACCGAACTGAACGCGGACTCTGAAATCATATGGACTAAATTACAGATACAGGGCTGCAGGACACTCTTTATAGGATCCTTTTATCGTCCTCCAAATTTAAACTTAGAATACATGCAGACCCTTGACGATTGTTTATCTAAAATTGACCCCTCCAAATATATATGGTTGGCTGGTGACTTTAACCATCTCGACATAAACTGGACAGCACAGGCGACACTGGACAATTCCACCCATGAAGGCGACTTACTATTACAGACTGATAGAAAACTCTTACATGAAAATTTCATTGACATAATTAACACCCACTCACTTACTCAAACAGTACTCGAACCAACACGCACACAAGTCAGTGTAGAAAGACATAATCCTAACATAAGACACGGGGTCACATCCAACATATTAGACTTATTTCTCACAAACAACATTTCCTTAATTACACGGACACGAGTACTACCTGGTCTTAGTGACCATGAGATGGTACTTATTGACGCAAACATTAAGCCAACAACACAAAAACAATTACCCAGGACAATTTACATGTACCACAGAGCTGACATGGGTGGCATTACCCAAGACTTAATTGAATTTCGTGACTCGTTCCTTGACTCAGACCCAATGGCCAGCTCTGTGGAAACAAACTGGACCAGACTTAGTGACTTTATACGTGACACAATGGACAAGCACATAACCACGAAAACCATCACACATAACCGGTCATTACCATGGTACAATAGACAATTAAAAAGACTACACAGAAACAAGGTAAAGGCATACAACAGAGCAACACGATACAACGATACAGAACACTGGTTAGAATACAAAAATATACAGAAAACACTACAGAAAGAAACTAAACAAGCAGAAACTAAATACACATCCACTTTCCTCGCAGACAACACACAAAACCACATAAAATTCATTGGCTTTTTTAAAGCACGCAAACAAGACTGGACCGGTATTACAACATTACTACACAACAATTCCTTGGTTACACACCCACAAGACAAAGCCAACGCCCTTAACACACAATTCCAGTCCGTTTTTACCCATGAACATGAACACTTACCAGACATGCCAACACCATCACACCCACCTATCCCTCCCATTCATATAAACACCCAAGGAATTGAGAAACTCTTATCTGAGGTAGACATACACAAAGCGACTGGACCAGACAATATACCCTGCAGGATATTGAGGACTAACGTTAACGTTCTTGCCCCTGTCCTGCAGGTTATATTCTCACAGACTTTACAGACCGGTGAACTCCCTCAACACTGGCTTTTGGCAAATGTGACCCCAATTTTTAAATCCGGAGACAGAACCCTTCCCATTAATTATAGACCAATTTCACTTATCTCAGTCCCCTGCAAATTTTTAGAACACATAATTCATAGACATACAGTACAGTACTGTATAATGGACCACTTTGATAGGCAAAATATACTGACTGACGATCAACACGGTTTTCGGCCTAAACGCTCGTGTGAGACGCAGCTACTGGTAACTACTCATGACATCTTGCAGTCCCTCAATGACACAAAAGTTAGACAAGTTGACGCCATAGTATTAGACTTTGCCAAAGCCTTCGACAAAGTCCCTCACCAAAGACTACTACACAAGTTAGAATTCTATGGCATACAGGGACAACTTCTTCACTGGATTAGAACGTTCCTGACTACCAGAAAGCAAAGCGTAGTTCTTGACGGTAGTCAGTCTCCACCTGTTCCTGTGACCTCTGGGGTACCCCAGGGCACTGTCCTGGGTCCCCTTCTCTTCCTTTCATACATTAATGACCTCCCACTCTCACTTTCCTCTACCACTAGACTCTTTGCAGACGATAGCTTAGTTTATAGACCAATTAAAAATAGGAATGACTGCCTTCGACTACAGGACGACCTAACTGCACTTGAAGACTGGGAAGTCAAGTGGCAGATGACATTTAGACCAGACAAATGCCATCATCACATCCGTTTTACCCGTGCCCATAATCCCATTCCATATACATACCAACTACACAACACCAACCTCAACACAGTCACTTCCCACAAATACTTGGGCGTCCACATCTCAGCGGACATGAGGTGGAACACACATATAGGTAGCATCAGGGCCAAAGCTAGTAGGGTCCTGGGGTTCTTGCGCAGGAACCTCAGCAGGTGTAACACAGACATCAAAATTATTGCGTATAACACTTTCGTTCGGCCACATTTAGAGTATTGCGACACCGTCTGGGACCCACACACTTACAATAATATCAATAAATTAGAGTCCATACAAAACAAAACTGCAAGATGGGCCAGACGTGATTACAGACACACTACATCAGTCACTTTGCTTAAACAAGACACAAAACTAGACCCATTGGTAACACGAAGACAGATACACAGACAACAGATGATATACAAAATCACAAACAAGTTAGTTGACATAGACAAAGACACATATCTACACCCTACAAGTATACGATCCACTAGAGGCAGCCACAACTTAAAATACCATACATACCAGACAAGCACTGATATATTTAGGCACTCATTCTTTCCCCGCAGCATCCAAGAGTGGAATCATCTCCCATCTCATGTAGTTAATAGCCCCACTCTTGACACGTTTAGAAATAGGATCACCAATCATTACCTCCCCAATCCTAATCCTCAACCCACAGTCCCTGACCCAATCCACCCTCATCCTGACCCCCTTCCTAATCCTACCCTGGATCCCTAAATCCCCGCACAACCCCCGCATATTATGCTGCCCATGAGCGGCCCTCTGCGGGACCTTGAACTTGAACTTGAATTTCACTTGGCAAGAGATAGAGAAATGACAAAGAATAGTGAATGAGAGAATAATGAAGAGAATAGTGTAGGAAGAAAAATACTAGGAGCCCAAAATGATACGCAAGAAGCAGCATTGAAGGGAGAAATTGGAATATCAAGTATGAAGGCAAGAATCCTGGAAGGGCAGATGAAGTATCTACAGTATGTATTAAGAGGTGAAGGGAATGATATGCTTGGAAGGGTAATGGAGGAAATGAGAGCAGCAACTAAAAAGAACCGGTGGATAAAAGGAATAATGGAAGATAGAAGGATGGTTGGTATTAGAGGAATATATGTGAATGTGAGCAAGAGTGATATCAGTAGGAAAGTGAGAGACTGCTGGAATACAAGAGAATGGAAGAGTGGAATGGAAGGTAAAGTAAGTCTGAGAATGTACTGTGAATGGAGGAATGAAATGGATGGACAAGAGGAAGTGTATGATAAAAGAGGCTCGTCAGTCATCCTATTCAAATGTAGAAGTAACACCATGCTGCTGGTAGACAGGAATTAAGATGTTCACCACTCAACCAACAGAATGTGTGATGTGTGGAACAGACACTTAAGCATTTTATCTTACACTGTGAAGCATATGAAGAAGAAGAAAGAAAAGACCCCTTAATGCAACGACCATACCAACAAGATGAAGATAACCTAATATGAAGTATATTATTTAACAATCAAAGACTTGAAAAGAGAAAAGAGACCCTGTACAAACAAACTCTGGTAAATTAGGGAAAAGAAAATGAAGAACAATGTATCATAAACAAGACCCAGCCAGACCACAAAGAAACCACATTAGTAACCATATCAGGAAGTGCAGATTCTTTATGGCAAGACTTCCACCATCCTACTCAACTGAACTGAAATGAACTGAACGTACTCGGAGCTCGGCTAAAACTGGTACATGTGTAGTTCTCTCCATTCCTTAATTAAGTGGGTTTAACATTCCCAGCGTACAGGAACTATTTTTACACAACTATTTTTAACTATTTTCACACAGCCACGTAGATTGAGTTAAGTTAGGTTAGATAATAACTCGCGCATGTTAGGTTCGGGTAGGTAGTAACTCGCGCAGGTTATGTTATGTTATGTTAGGTTAGGTAGTAACTCGCGCAGGTTAGGTTAGGTTAGGTTAGTTAGGTTATCTTAGGTAGTAACTCGCGCATACTTTCATTACGTTGGACTGAAAGATTAATAATGAATGTAATAATAGACTAATGATAATACAGTGCAGAGTAATTACAGTAAAATTTATAGATATTGATCACATACACACACACATACATACACACACACATGGAAACACGCTCTCTCTCTCACACGTGACACGACATACGCGCTTGTACTCTCTCTCTCTCTCTCGCATGGAAACGCCCTCTCTCTCTCTCTCTCTCTCTCTCTCTCTCTCTCTCTCTCTCTCTCTCTCTCTCTCTCATATGGAAACGCCCCCCTCCTCTCTCTCTCTCTCTCTCTCTCATATGGAAACGCCCCCTCCCCTCGCTCTCTCTCTCTCTCTCTCATATGGAAACGCCCCCCTCCTCTCTCTCTCTCTCTCTCTCTCTCTCTCTCTCTCTCTCTCTCTCTCTCTCTCTCTCATATGGAAACGCCCCCCTCCTCTCTCTCTCTCTCTCTCTCTCTCTCTCTCTCTCTCTCTCTCTCTCTCTCTCTCTCTCTCTCTCTCTCTTAAAAGGATAGTATACTTTTGTTACATTGGAGTGCCTTGATTCCTCCAAAGTATGCCAGGAAACAACAACAGGACCAGATGAACAAAAACAATAGTGGCCTGTTGTTGCTTGGAATAGTTTGGAGGAATCAGTTGCTCCAGATTTAACTTCAACCTTTATTTGAGGGCTTAACTATCTATATATATATGTGTGTGTGTGTGTGTGTGTGTGTGTGTGTGTGTGTAGACGAATTTTACACCACTGAAGCACGCTAACAGACATAGGTAAGTATAGTGTGTGAATGTGTGTGTGTGTGTGTGTGTGTGTGTGTGTACGAATTTATATTATTTCAACATACAAGAATGCGTGTGTGTGTGTGTGTGTGTATGTGTGTGTGTGTGTGTGTGTGTGTGTGTGTGTGTGTGTGTGTGTGTGTGTGTGTGTGTGTGTGTGTACGAATTTATACCATTTCAACATAAGAGAGAGAGAGAGAGAGAGAGAGAGAGAGAGAGAGAGAGAGAGAGAGAGAGGAGAGAGAGAGAGAGAGAGAGAGAGAGAGAGAGAGAGAGAGAGAGAGAGAGAGAGAGAGAGAGAGAGTGTTTGTGTGTGTGTGTGTGTGTGTGTGTGTGTACGAATTTATATCATTTCAACATACAAGAGAGAGAGAGAGAGAGAGAGAGAGAGAGAGAGAGAGAGAGAGAGAGAGAGAGAGAGAGAGAGAGAGAGAGAGAGAGAGAGAGAGAGAGAGAGAGAGAGAGAGAGAGAGAGAGAGAGAGAGAGAGAGAGAGAGAGAGAGAGAGTGTTTGTGTGTGTGTGTGTGTGTGTGTATGTGTGTGTACGAATTTATACCATTTCAACATACAAGAGAGAGAGAGAGAGAGAGAGAGAGAGAGAGAGAGAGAGAGAGAGAGAGAGAGAGAGAGAGAGAGAATGTGTGTATGTGTGCATGTGTTTAACTTCAATTTCAAGACTTGTAAATTAGTATGTAGACTGTCATTAGCCTGTGTGTCGTGTGAGGTTCCATGATTACTGAGTCAAGGCTTGGTGCTGTAGAGGCTTCACTTATTAAACGAGGGGTAACACAATACACTTTTTGGTACATTGGAGTGCCTTGATTCCTCCAAAGTATATGCCAGGAAAAAGGCCCAAGTTGGTTGATTGATTGGTTGTTTGGTATTGGGAGCGGCAACAGTGAGGTCATTTGGCGCCCGAGGAGGAATTATGGTGATTGAGAGATGGGACAGTAAACACAAAAGGTAACAGATGAAAAAAAGGGACAGTTGGAGAAGTGAAAAAAGTCCAATTAAATGACCTTTTACGACACGAGAGAGAGAGAGAGAGAGAGAGAGAGAGAGAGAGAGAGAGAGAGAGAGAGAGAGAGAGAGAGAGAGAGAGAGAGAGAGAGAGAGAGAGAGAGACCATCAAGAGGACACACACACACACACACACACACCATTACGAGGACACACACACACACACACACACCATCACGAGGACACACACACACACACACACACACACACCATCAAGAGGACACACACACACACACACACACACCATCAAGAGGACACACACACACACACCATTACGAGGACACACACACACACACACCATCACGAGGACACACACACACACACACACACACCATCACGAGGACACACACACACACACACACACACACACACCATCACGAGGACACACACACACACACTCACACACACAATCACGAGGACACACACACACACACCACACACCATCACGAGGACACACACACACACACACACACACACACACACACACACACACCATCACGAGGACACACACACACACACACACACCATCACGAGGACACACACACACACACACCATCACGAGGACACACACACACCACACACACACACACCATCACGAGGACACACACCATTACGAGGACACACACACATACACACACACCATTACGAGGACACACACACACACACACACACACCATCACGAGGACACACACACACACCATCACGAGGACACACACACACACACACACACACACACACCATCACGAGGACACACACACACACACACACACACACACAATTACGAGGACACACACACACACACACACACAAACCATCACGAGGACACACACACACACACACCATCAAGAGGATACACACACACACACACACACCATCACGAGGACACACACACAAACACACACATACTGCTTCACATTTCGGGCTTCGACTCAGGTTGTGTTGTTGTGAATATTAGGCATTTTGTATTGGTTATGGAGGCGGTGTTGTGTTGTGTGTTGTTGTGTTGTGAATATTAGGCATTTTGTACTGATCATAGAGGTAGTGTTGTGTTGTTGTGTTGTGAATATTAGGCATTTTGTATTGGTTATGGAGGCGGTGTTGTGTTGTGTGTTGTTGTGTTGTGGATATTAGGCGTTTTGTATTGGTTATGGAGGCGGTGTTGTGTTGTGTTGTTGTGTTGTGAATATTAGGCATTTTGTATTGGTCATGGAGGCAGTGTTGTGTTGTGTGTTGTTGTGTTATGAATATTAGGCGTTTTGTATTGGTTATGGAGGCAGTGTTGTGTTGTGTTATGTTGTTGTGTTGTGGATATTAGACATTTTGTACAGCTGTTCATGGAGGCGGTGTTGTGTTGTGTTGTGTTGTATTTGTGTGTTGTATGTATTAGGGATATAAACACACACCAACAACAACAACAACAACAACAACAACAACTCACAACAACAATAACAACTAAGGTCACACACTACCTCTCTCTATATATATATGGTTTTCAAGAGAAGGCAACTTTACGCGCTCTCTCTCCATATCCCAATCAATAAAGTTGTCGGGAATAACAGCGGTGCCACATCTACTCAATAAAGTCTTACTACAATGGCCTTCAGAGTCACTTTAGGAGAGCGGGTCGATGTGAAAAGGTGAATTGTGTATTTATTTAATAATTGTGTAGCTTGGTGTGCTTGGAGACAGATTGTGAGGGAAGGAAAATAAAGGAAAGCATGCAACGCGAGTCTCGGTTTGGCATGCCAGCATCTGGTTTGCGCATGTGTCCACTCGAAAAGGAATCAAAGTCCCATTCCAACTTGTTGTGGATGCTTCAGTGCTCTGCTGGCTGGTGTAGGGGTAGGGCGCGCGTTGTCCAAGTGCTCCTTGTTCAATGGCGTTATAAGCTAATTGTATTCGTGGTTAGCATATATACTCAGTGATATTATAAGCTAATTGTTGCATTCGTGGGTATCGCATATACTCAGTGCATTCGTGGTTATTATAATATATACTCAATGATAATATAAGGTAATTGCATTCGTGGTTATCACATACTCATCGATATTATAAGCTAATTACATTCGTGGTTATTGTAGTGAGGTTATCAGGAACACCATTAAAAACCACCTTCTTGTCCATAAGGCTCTACTCAGCTATAGACCCACACATGTACACTCACAATCCAAAATTTATACCCAGGTCTTGTTGAAGTTTCGAATCATTTGATATACCGTACTTGTGAACCAATTACAACGCTTATCCTGTTACATATTTGCTTGAGCTCACTTAATTAATACTCGATCAGGCAATTCGAAGCAAGCCTGGATATATATTTTGGAATGGGAGTGTCTATCTAAAACATTAATTTCACCAAAGTTATTATATTCTATACTAATTGCTTTCGTGGTTATCATAATAATATACTCATTATATTATAAGCTAACGATTGCTTTCGTAGTTATCATAATATACTCAGTGATATTATAAGCTAATAACAACAATTGTATTCTTGGTAATAATAATATACTCAGTGATATTATAAGCTAACAATTGTATTCGTGATTATAATACATACATACATACTCATTAAATAATTGTGTCGCCGGGGTGATGGTGTGTGTGTGTGTGTGTGTTAAATCATGCAAAGTTATATTATCAATCTTGTTGTTGTTGTTGTTGATCCGAAGAGAATGATATAGAAAAACAAAAATAGGCTTCTTAAAAAAAAAAAAATATTTGTCTTATTAAATTCAATCAAAGGTGGAAGTGTTTAAAGGAAAATAATATTATTATTAATTAACCTTTTGACATTACCACCGGGAAGAAGAAGAAGAAGAATTGGTTGATAGAAGACCACCTTAAGGAAACAGGTAAGAAATTAATTAATATTTATTTTTATATCAGATGTAAGAATTTAT
>JAWQEG010005920.1:62500-67786 GCA_033782935.1 Petrolisthes cinctipes | reverse complement strand
ACTTTAATTAACCACGCTTCAAAACAAACAAAAAATTTCCTATATATATACATACAGGTGTCGAGTTTTGGGGCCCAGATTGGACAACGTGTGGGTAGTGTTGATGAGAGGAACATTGAGACTCTTAACTCTGTGACAGCCTTCCTCACTCAACACTTACACCCAACACACCATGTCCTTCTACAGCTACACCTCTCTACACTCAACACCTTCGTCAACCGGGACTTAAAGGGTGAGTTTTATGGGTTTGAGTTAGTTAGTTGGTTGGTTGGTGGGTGGGTGGGTTGGTTGGTTAATCAGGTAGTTAGTTGGTTAGTTAGTTGGTTGGTTGGTTGGTTAATCAGGTAGTTAGTAGGTTGGTTGGTTGGTTGGTTGGTTGGTGGGTGGATGGGTGGTTGGTTAGTTAGGTAGTTAGTTACTCAGTTAGTTAGTTAGTTAGTTTATTAGTTACCTGGTTAGTTAGTCATGTTTTTTCATCGACAAAGAGTATAATTCAGTCATGAATTATATATATATATATATATATATATATATATATATATATATATATTGTGTGTGTGTCAAATAATCAACCATCTCTCTCTCTCTCTCTCTCTCGTGTGTGTGTGTGTGACAGAGATGAGCAGTGAGGAGCTGGAGACATCATGGTGCCTTGCCAATCTTGTCATGGGGGTAGTGAAGAGAATTGAATCACCTTTGACACGACTCTCAGGTTAGTACTGTAATGTTTTAATCTCTGTCAGTATTGTTATGGTTAGTATTCGATTTAAGGGACCCTGTATATAAGAGACCCTGTATAATATAAGGTGTGTGTGTGTGTGTTTACAGGAAGGGTTGGTCGTGAGGTGGTGAGGTTGGCAGTGGAGAGGGTGAGGCGAGGTGTGCTGAAAGGAGCACAACAAGCATTTCAATATTTACAGGTGAGTTGAGTGAGATTTCAATATTTACAAGTGAGTTCAGTCAGATTTCAATATTTACAGATGGGTACAGTCAAATTTCAATATTTACAGGTGAGTACAGTTAGATTTCAATATTTACAAGTGGGTTCAGTTAGATTTCAATATTTACAGATAATGAATATTTTACTAGCTTTCATTTCCACAAAAATTTCTTAATTAATATTTCTAACCCTGCCTCCCTTCCTTCCTTCCTTTCCCTCAGCACACGAGATGAAAATTTTACTCGCTTTTATTTCCACAAACATTTTTTTAATATTTCTAACCCTCTCTTCCTTCCTTCCTTCCCCTCTATACAGGAGATGTCAAGCCAGGTGAAGGAGTGTGAGTTGGTGTTGGGTTGGGACGACAGGATGCCAAACTTCACACACGTTCTACAAGACTATAACCAGACAGTCCAGACTTTACTCCAAGCTAACCTGACCTGACCTAACCTAACCTAACCTAACCAGACAGTCCAGACTTTACTCCAAGCTAACCTAACCTAACCAGACAGTCCAGACTTTACTCCAAGCTAACCTAACCTAACCTATCCTATCCTAACCTAACCAGACAGTCCAGACTTTACTCCAAGCTAACCTAACCTAACCTATCCTATCCTGTCGGTGGATATTATTATTATTATTATTATTATTATTATTATTATTATGAGGTGCTGCAAAATTATACACGTGTTGTTCTTTATTACCAAGATATTTACTACGATGGAAGGAAAGTGTCGGTGGATATTATTATTATTATTATTATTATTATTATGAGGTGCTGCAAAATCATACACGTGTTGTTCTTTATTACCAAGCTATTCACTACCATGGAAGGAAAGTGTGGGTTATTATTATTATTATTATTATTATTATTATTATTATTATTATGAGGTGCTGCAATATTATACACGTGTTGTTCTTTATTACAAAGATATTTACTACGATGGAAGGAAAGTGTTGGTGGATATTTGATTGTGGCTGTACTTGTATTTACCTAAATAATATGACTATTTAATTTTAAGTATGAATAAAAAAAAAGACAGTAGACATTCTATTTCATTTTGTCGTGTATGCTTACTCTAATAAAAAAAAAAAAAAAATAAAAAAAAAATAAATAAAAAAATGTTTATAGATCTGGTCAAATTTTTTTTTTTTTTTTTGTGACCCTCATCAACACAGCATCCTAACCAAAGCCAACACATTAATGGATTGGATAATTGAATAAAAGAGGCATATAAAGTGTGTGAAGAGAAGAAAAAGTGACACACACAGGCCAAAGGAAAAATTATAGGCTAGGTTAATTAAGGAGGAAATTCGGTGTTGGTAAATTTGGAGCAACTGAATCCTCCAAACTATTCCAAGCAACAACAGAACACCATTATTTTTGCTATTCTGGTCATGTTTCCTGGCATACTTTGGAGGAATCAAGGCACTCCAATGTACCAAAAAAGAATTACCACCTTAAGGACCCTAGCTGTGATCTTCTTGTACGAGAATTGAATGAAGGCTTCTGATTCCTCCTGATTATACCACGAAACAAGCTGCCTTCCTTCCATATAGGTGTGTGTGTGTGTTTCGTGGCAATATTTGAAGGACTCATTTACCTCCATTTTTTTTAACTACAGCACAGCAGGGTCCCTTAATTAATGAATGAGGCCAATGGCATAACAAACCTCCTATTTAATAAACGTCTGTGAGAATCGAACACATGTACAGTTAGACACATGAATGGGTGGTACAGCCCAGGTGAAAGATACTTGTCCCATTTGAGTAACCAGTGTCTATTATCAGGTAGTTGCTTTTTATTACCATCCTCAATACTGACTTCTGCCCCTCTTATTTACCAACCTAATCTAACCCAACCCAACCCACCTAACCTAACCTAACCAAACCTAATCTAACCTAACCTAACCAGTGTCTATTATGAGGTACTTGCTTTTTATTACCATCCTCAATACTGACTTCTGCCCCTCTTATTTACCAACCTAATCTAACCCAACCCAACCCACCTAACCTAACATAACCAAACCTAATCTAACCTAACCTAACCAGTGTCTATTATGAGGTAGTTGCTTTTTATTACCATCCTCAATACTGACTTCTGCCCCTCTTATTTACCAACCTAATCTAACCCAACCCAACCCACCTAACCTAACCTAACCAGTGTCTATTATGAGGTAGTTGCTTTTTATTACCATCCTCAATAACCACTTCTGCCCCTGGTGTCTCCTATTTGGCATTAAGGAACTTGATATTGGGAGAAATTGACCATCTTTCACTTGGGCTGTACCACCCATTCATGTGTCCAACTGTACAGCCATCAGAGTTCGAAAAAGTGAGTGTTCTAATTTAAATCTCACTCAACGTTGAGAATGGTTTGGAAAATTCACTTGTTCGAACTCTGTTTAGCTGCTCTCGAAGACTCCAACTCTCCTTATCATTAACATTATCATCCATGGCTGTACCAAAGACTCAATTATTTAGATTCATTTGTGTTATTTATTCACAATTATAAGGACGGAATAAGATAATAATTACGACTCTATGATTCTGCTGGTGTAAACAACATTTCATTATCAACACACATAAAATGGAAGAAACGGGTGAACCATAACACAGCAGGTCTTAGAAACTTATTAATAAAACTTTAAATAAAAACCACCATTTGAAGCAGCGAATAAAATCTCCAACCAACCCCAACCCCAACCATAACACAGGTCTTAGAAATGAATAAATATGCAAATAAAACCACCATTTGAAGCAGCGAACAAAAATCTCCAACCAACCCGAAGAACCCCGACCAGCAGTAATTAATAGAGAGAGCCATTGGAAAAGCAAAATCCCTAACCATTCACCCATCCTGCAGCAGTAATCAATAAAAGTAGCCATTGGAAAAGCAAAATCCCTAACCATTCATGATCGTCTACTAAATTGGAATAGAGGGAGCCGTTGGAAAAGCAAAATCCCTAATCTTTCGAAATTATCAACTAGATTGGATTAAATGGAGCCCTTGGAAAAGCAAAAATTCTTAACTATTCACCCAAAAATCAATAAAAGGAGCCGTTGGAAAAGCAAAAAAATCCATAACCAATCATGATCGTCTACTAAATTGGAATAAATGGAGCCGTTGGAAAAGCAAAAATTCTTAACCATTCACCCAGAAACCAATAAAGAGAGCAGTTGGAAAAGCAAAAATTCTCAACCATTCATGATCGTCTACTAAATTGGAATAGAGGGAGCCGTTGGAAAAGCAAAAATTCTTAACTATTCACCCAGAAATCAATAAAGTGAGCTGTTGGAAAAGCAAAATCCCTAACCATTCATCCAAAAATCAATAAAGAGAGCCGTTGGAAAAGCAAAATCCCTAACCATTCACCCAGAAATCAATAAAGAGAGCCGTTGGAAAAGCAAAAAAATCCATAACCTATCATGATCGTCTACTAAATTGGAATAGAGGGAGTCGTTGGAAAAGCAAAATCCCTAACCATTCACCAGAAATCAATAAAGAGAGCAGTTGGAAAAGCAAAATCCCTAACCATTCATCCAAAAATCAATAAAGAGAGCCGTTGGAAAAGCAAAATCCCTAACCATTCACCTAGAAATCAATAAAGAGAGCCGTTGGAAAAGCAAAAAAATCCATAACCAATCATGATCGTCTAAATGGAGCCGTTGGAAAAGCAAAAAAATCCCTAACCAATCATGATCGACTAAATGGAGGCGTTGGAAAAGCAAAAATTCTTAATCATTCACCCAGAAATCAATAAAGGGAGCCGTTGGAAAAGCAAAAAAATACCTAACCTATCATGATCATCTAAAGGGAGCCGTTGGAAAAGCAAAATCCCTAATAATTCACCCAGAAATTAATAAAGGGAGCAGTTGGAAAAGCAAAATCCCTAACAATTCACCCAGAAATTAATAAAGGGAGCAGTTGGAAAAGCAAAAAAATCCATAACCACTCATGATCGTCTAATAAATTGGAATAGAGGGAGCCGTAGGAAAAGCAAAATCCCTAACCATTCACCCAGAAATCAATAAAGAGAGCCGTTTGAAAAGCAAAAAAATCCATAACCAATCATGATCGTCTAAAGGGAGACGTTGGAAAAGCAAAAATTCTTAACCATTCACCCAGAAATCAATAAAGAGAGCAGTTGGAAAAGCAAAAAAATCCATAACCAATCATGATCTTCTAAATGGAGCCGTTGGAAAAGCAAAAAAATCCCTAACAAAATCATGATCGTCAAGTTGGTCATCGTCGTCGTCGTCAACATTTTTCCTACCATTGTTTACACTACGACACTGCTGCTGAAAAGAAGATAATTATTGTGGAAAAGAGAAAAAGAAAAAAA
>JAWQEG010005920.1:0-60000 GCA_033782935.1 Petrolisthes cinctipes | reverse complement strand
TTAAGGTGGTAATTCGCTTTTGTTACATTGGAGTGCCTTGATTCCTCCAAAGTATGCCAGGAAACAACAGGACCAGAAGAGCAAAAATAATGGTGTTTGTTCTGTTGTTGTTGCTTGGAATAGTTTGGAGGATTCAATTGCTTCAAATTTACCAACATCAAATTTCCTCCTTAACCTTTTGCTTATGTGAGTCTCAAACTAGACTAAAAAAATAAAAATAAAAAAATCTCTTACCCTGTTGGTGGAGATGCTTGCTATTCCTCCTCTCTATCTCATCTTCTTTTTTTGTCCTTTTGGGTGTTTCAGGCCTGGGGGCAATCTGCTTCTTTTCCTCTTCAATTTCATATGGTGAAGTAGCTTGTTTCCTGGCAGCAATATATTTTGGGGAAGTCAGTGGTCCTTCAATCCAATTTTTTTGTTATAAATACATTTGTCCCCTGAAAAGTGAAAAGAAAAGGGGAATGTGAATGACATCGTGTCTAATACAGCTGGTATTTTGTTTTGTGTCATAAGTCTGTCATGATCATCAATTGAAATATTTTAGTATCAAGAATGTTAATAATAGAGTATTTGTTTTTGTGCAGGTATTCCAGAGATCCACCAAGAAGGAAAATTATGTAGAATACATTGGTCGAATCATGATGCACCTTCAGAGTTTGGTGCAAAAGTCCAACAATCAACAAGTGAACAACCCCAACCTTGCCGATGCCCTCGTTCACCATCCCGGACCCAGCAACCAAATGCCTGGAGGGTTAGGGGGTCCGGTTGTGTCTGGGCCCCCGGTACCCCAGATGGGTGTCATGCAGGGGCCTCCCAGGGTTGGTCAGCCCATGCCACCTAACCTTCCCACTCAGACTCCAGAGATGGCCAACTGGCAGGCCAACAGGGGACGACTCAATGAAATGCAGATAAACAAAAAGCCAGGGGTGATGGTCATGTCACAGCTTGGACAACAACAGAGTAAAATGGGTCAACTACCAATGAATATAGGGACTGCCAGCACCACAGGCACTCCACAGATGGGACAAGTTGGGGCAGGACAGATTGTTGGTGGTGTTGTACGTGGAGCACAACCAATGCAGCCAAGGGTTCCTTCCCCAGGCTTCCCGAGACAGGGCACCCCAACGCCTTCCAGTGCCTCCCCAGCACCTCCACTCTCAGCACCAAATAACCAGGCATCACCAGCGTTTATAGCTCCATCACCAACTTCCAGCATGGTGCCTTCTCCAGCTGGAGGTGGAGGGGGTAGTGGGGGAATGGGTCGGGGTGGTCCAGGACATATGGGGGCCCCATCCCCCGGTGGTATGTCCATCAACACCACCTGCCAGACTCAGCAACCATCACCTGCTGCTCAGTCCATATCCAGCGGTCAAGTTGAGGAAGCAGCATACAGGGAGAAGGTGAGGCAGCTTAGAAAGTATGTGTTGCCCCTTGGTCGTATGATCCAACGTATTGGTAATGACGACGCAGAGAAATCCAAGAAAATGAAGCAGCTGTACGACATGCTGCAGAACCCACAGCGTCGCATGCCCATGGAAACCCTCATGAAGTGTGAGAAAGTGTTGGAGAAGCTAGAGATTCACCGTGACCCAGAAGCAGCAGAGGCAACACCAGTACCACCCAGTATGGAGTCCTGTTCAACCACTATGGAGGACACACTGGCAACAGTACTCAAGTCCCCCTGTGCTGCCCATACACTCCACCGTACTTATGCCCCGGCCCTTTCTGTCCTCTTGGGTCCTACCTATGTCACCCAGCCTGCTAGAAACCCTCGACGGGACCATCCTCTCCAGCTTCCACCAGAAACCCCAAACATCAGTGATATTGTGCAGGGGGAGGTAGCGCGCCTCAATGCTCGCTTCCGAGTCAACCTGGACTGTCAGATGCCCCCGGGGAGCGACGAACTGACCCTAATCTGCCAGCTGGATGACCCAAACCTGCCATGTGTCCCTCCCATCACCCTTACCGTGCCTGCCAAGTACCCAGACAAGCCACCTCGCTGCGACCTCCTTCCAGTGGACTATGAGACAACCGAGTTTTTGCGTAGCGTGAGGGAGAGTATGGCAGTGAGACTACAGAACATGCCACCTCATTGTAGTATGACCATGCTCCTACACAGCTGGGAAATGAGTGTACGTCAGGCCTGCTCCCCCAAGATGAGTGTCACTAGTGTAATTGCAAGTACCATGAACATCAGTAGTGTTTATTAAGGAGAATGAATGTCTTGATGGTAAATTTGAATGCTACATACTACTGATTTCTCCTAACTAGTGTAATTGCAAGTACCATGAACATAAATAGTGTTTATTAAGGAGAATGAATGTCTTGTTGGTAAATTTGAATGCTACATAGTACTCATTTCTCCTAACTATGCCCAGAAAACAGATAAATGCCTTCAATGACTGGGGGATCTTGTTTTGTGACATAGTAATGGAGGAATCCAATTAACCATCGTCATAAATTGTAACACATTGGACACTTAGATTGGCACAGTGGTAGGTAGTGTTTCTTGCCTCGGGTTAGAAATTGCACTTTTGCCAGGGGGGAAGGGGTAGTGACCTCCTGTAACCTTGGTATTGCTACATGACCTCTCCGTGACATAGATTGGATGGAGTATATTTTCATTTGCATCATCACAGACATTGGTACCAAGAGGCTCGCTAGTTGGCTATTTTGGGTGTCCTATATTGATATTTTTACCACATACTAAAGATGATTACTGTACCTTTCTTAAACACACATACACACACACATTCTCTACACACACACACACACACACACATTCTCTACACACACACACATTCTCTACACATACACACACACACACTCTCTACACACACACACACACATTCTCTACACACACACACACACACACACACACACACACACATTCTCTACACACAAACACACACACATTCTCTACACACAAACACACACACATTCTCTACACACAAACACACACACATTCTCTACACACACACACACACACATTCTCTACACACACACACATTCTCTACGCACACACACATTCTCTACGCACACACACATTCTCTACGCACACACACATTCTCTACGCACACACACATTCTCTACACACACACACACATTCTCTACACACACACACACATTCTCTACACACACACACACATTCTCTACGCACACACACACATTCTCTACGCACACACACATTCTCTACACACACACACACACACAATGTTAAACTATTTCAATACACACACAAAAGGCTAGCCAAAATCAGATGTTGTATATTGATATTTTTACCACATAATAGAGATGACTACTGTACCTTTCTTAATGTTAAACTGCTTCATTACAAACAGATGATGAATGTTTAAAAATAATTCCTGAAAGGGGAGATTCTCTTAAGGAGGAAATTTGGAGCAACTGAATCCTCCAAACTATTCCAAGCAACAACAGAACAAACACCATTATTTTTTATTGCTCATCTGGTCCTGTTGTTTCCTGGCTGGCATACTTTGGAGGAATCAAGGCACTCCAATGTAACAAGTGTGAATTACCACCTTAAGCCCTTTCCACATGAGAGGCAAACAGACCTTTTAACCAGTGTTGCCATATCAAACAGTCCCCGGTACCCACTTGTGCCCGACACCTACTCACAAAATTGGTAACAGTGACTGCCTGCCGTCTTTTGCCTCTCGTGTGGAAGGAAGGAAGGGGCTTGAATCATAAATTGGAAAGCTACCGATTCCCCCCAACTATACTAGAAAACAGATAGGGTACTAATAGGGTGTCTGTTTTCTGGCTTAGTTACATTCTCTACACACACACACACACACACACATTCTCTACACACACACACACACACACACATTCTCTCTACACACACACACACACACACACATTCTCTCTACACACATTCTCTACACACACACATTCTCTACACACACACATTCTCTACACACACACACATTCTTTACACACACACACACACACACACACACACACACACACACACACACACATACACATTCTCTACACACACACACACATACAGGAATTGGTCACCTTCCAATTTAACCAACTTGAGAATTACCCATTAACCACAATGTGAGTTTTCTAGTGGACTGACTCAGGCAATTTAAAGGGAGTTTATAATTGACTCCATACTTCCATCCCTGGCCTTGGAGCTTCTCATATATACAGAGGTTTCATACCAACAGATATCATACAATTAAGACACTTGTGAGTAGATTCCTCCAAAGTATGCCAGGAAACAGGACCAGATGAGCAAAAATAATGGTGTTCTGTTGTTGCTTGGAATAGTTTGGAGGATTCAGTTGCTCCAGATTTACCAACACTGAATTTCCTCCTTTATATATTATAGATAAATAATACTGTAACTAGGTTTTGGTACCAGTAGTTTGTCAAGAAGAATTTCCTTTATATTTACTCATATCGAAGAATATATTTTGGGTCTGATTGATGTAATTTTGCATGGTTAAAAAATGCATGGATGTTCCGTACTCTATGTAAAGTAGTTTTTAAGCAGTTTCTACAAATTATAATATAAATATTGTATATAATGGTAATCTATTTTAGTGGAAGGCAGGATAGTAATGTGTGTTCTATGCCCTGGGTCATTAGAGAGGTTTTCCAAATGCATGCAAAAATCTCCAGAATAAAAAGTTTGAAGGCAATCCTACCAACACAAGTTTCCATTTCCTAGAAGAGTGAAGTGCTGTACCAATAACTTTACCAGTAACTTCTCTCCCGCGTTTTACCAGTGTTGCCATATCAAATAGTCCCCGGTATCCGTTGGCCACTTGTGCCCGACACCTACCTACCCATAAAATTGGTAACAGTGTCTGCCCGCCGTCTTTTGCCTCTCGTGTGGAAGGAAGGGGCTTTACTGGATTAACTATTTGTCAGTATGGTATTCAGGTGATTCTAGGCTTTACATTATATAGCCAGACAGACAGCAGGAACACCAAAAACTGACGGGGATGTGAAAATTATACGTCCACTTCGTCTAAGATTTCGCCATGCAGTGCTGGAAAATCTGAAGACACTTTTTATAATGGTGTATTTACAGTATATAATTAACGACTTAATGGGGAAGTGGAGTGTTGGTAAATCTGGAGCAACTTACTCCTCCAGCATATTCCAAGCAACAGGCCACCATTATATTTGTTTATCTGGTCCTGTTTCCTGTCATACTTTGGAGGAATCAAGGCACTCTAAGGTTGAGGTATAGAAAAAAAAAAAAAAAAAAAGTTTGTTACCTTTTTAATCCTTACTGGGGTATTGGTACGCTGTTGGTAAATCTGGAGCAAATGATTCCTGCAAACTCTTCCAAGCAACAACAGGCCACCATTAATTTTGTTATTGTGGTTCCGTTTCCTGGCATACTTTGGAGGAATCAAGGCGCTCTTAAATGACCCGAGATTACCATATAACATTTCCTATAACTACACAGCAGACAACTTTTGCCCACAGTATATATTATTTACTTCTTGATAGTATAATCCTAAGTGGAATAAATAACCTCTCATATTACTACTGTACATCCAAACTGGCCTGTGTCCCCTACCAATATTTGACCACATAATTATAAACATCTAATTAACACCCGTCTCTTACATATTCAAACATCTGACTTAACATTTCCTCTCTTCTTTACTGGATATCCCTCACCTCCAGCTTCTCTATTAGTAACGTATTAATATCTACATAAATACTGATACACTACTTATATTAGTATAGAATATATTATAATGGTGTGAGAGACAGACCCCCGGTTAGATGGCAGAACAGAGTGGAAGAATATGTAAAGGAGAGAAACATGAGGGGCAGAGTAAGGAGGGAGTGTTGGAACAGAGTGGAAGAGTATGTAAAGGAGAGAAACATGAGGTGGTTTGGACATGTGGAGAGAATGCAAGGTGAGGAGTTTATAAAGAAGGTGTATGGAAGTGAAGTTGTGGGACCTGGTGTGAGAGGCAGACCAGAGTGGAAGAGTATGTAAAGGAGAGAAACATGAGGGGCAGAGTAGGGCTTGACCAAGTAAGGAGGGAGTGTTGGAACAGAGTGGAAGAGTATGTAAAGGAGAGAAACATGAGAGGCAGAGGAGGGATGGACCAAGTAAGGAGGGAGTGTTGGAACAGGGAGAAATGGAGACACTTCTGCCGTGGCCATCCCCTTGGGTTGCGAGGCGTCAGAGCTATAGATAGATAGATAGAATATATAATGTTAATATAGAAGGGCTCATTTACCCCTACAGTATCACTATCACCAATAAGAAACAAATTTGTCACTACTGTACAGTGTTGGTGAATCTGGACCAAATGAATCTTCCAAACTATTCCAAGCAACAGGCTTCCATTAATTTTGTTAAATTAGTTCTGTTTCCTGGCATACTCTGGAGGAATCAAGTCACTCTCAGGTACCAAAAGTATAATACCACCTTAAGGGGAAATTCTCTTGTTGGTGAATTGATATGAAACAGCAGATTCCTTATTAGTAAAATTTGAGGTGATTTGTTTTGTGGAATCTTAGACCTTTTAATTGACCAACAAGATAATCTTCCCTGTAGGGTTTGGTTGTGGAGGAACCAAACACAGAAATGACATTAAGACCACCAAAACCAGACTTATGAATTCTACAACCACAAGGATATCAATACAACAAATCCCATCAGCTACATCAAACTTTACACTTTATTTAGTATTATTCACAAAACATGATAAAAATGCCGTGTTTGGACAGGGAAGGGCAAACAATGGCAAATGATTCATGGGCATATAAAGTGTGTTTTATGAAGATCAGTCAATATAAAATTCACAATGATTACTAAAAATAGAGAAAACAGTTTGATTAGAGAAAACAGAATGATTAGAGAGAAAACTACACCTAAGGTAAAGAAAGAGACTAGAGAGAAAACAGTTTGATTTGAGAGAAACCCATACCTAACATAGAGAAAGAGACTAGAGAGAAAACAGTTTGATTTGAGAGAAAGGACAGACGGACATCTGCCTATCTGTTTCCATTTATATTTCAATGATTGTAAGATTATAATTATTGCAAATCACACTCGTTTATTTAATGCAGACTTGAAATGCCCTCTGGAATCATTGACCAGAGTTCTACATTATACCCTTTCCCCCGTCAAGGACATAATATTATACTGAACCAATATATTGTTTTAAAGGGACAGTACAGCGTTGGTAAATCTAGAGCAGCAAATGATTCCTGCAAACTATACCAACCAACAGACAGGCCACCATTAATTTTGCTAATCTGGTCCTGTTTTCCTGGCATACTTTGGAGGAATCGAGGCACTCTAGCGTGACCACATGTATACACTCCCCGAAATTAATTAAAACTTAGAGCTACTGCACCTCCTCCTCCTCCTGCTCCTGTTCCTGTTCCTGCTGCTTGTATTTCTTCTCCAGATACTCACGGTGGGCTTCCTCCAATAATATGTTGTGAATCCAATTGCGTTTAGTGGTAAACTTTTCGAGTGGAGGGAAGGGGTTGCCTGAAAAGGAGAGATTGGTTGGTTGGCTGATTGAGTACAGAGAAAACAGTTTGATTAGAGAACACAGATTGATTTGAGAGAAAACTACACCTAAGGTAATGAAAGATACTAGAGAGAAAACAGATTGATTTGAGAGAAAACTACACCTTAGGTAATGAAAGACTAGAGAGAAAACAGATTGATTAGAGAAAACAGATTGATTAGAGAAAACAGTTTGATTAGAGAGAAAACTACACCTTAGGTAATGAAAGAGACTAGAGAGAAAACAGATTGATTTGAGAGAAAACTACACCTTAGGTAATGAAAGAGACTAGAGAGAAAACAGATTGATTAGAGAACACAGATTGATTACAGAAAACAGATTGATTAGAGAGAAAACTACACCTAACGTAAAGAAAGAGACTAGAGAGAAAACAGATTGATTTGAGAGAAAACAGTTTGATTTGAGAGAAAACTACACCTTAGGTAAAGAAAGAGACTAGAGAGAAAAAAGAGTGATTAGAGAAAACAGATTGATTTGAGAGAAAACTACACCTTAGGTAATGAAAGAGACTAGAGAGAAAACAGATTGATTAGAGAGAAAACTACACCTTAGGTAATGAAAGAGACTAGAGAGAAAACAGATTGATTAGAGAAAACAGATTGATTAGAGAGAAAACTACACCTTAGGTAAAGAAAGAGACTAGAGAGAAAACAGTTTGATTTGAGAGAAAACTACACCTTAGGTAATGAATGAGACAAGGATTATCAAGGGAAGAGATGACAATTTACATACTTTACTGGTCAAGAATAACCATTATCATAGACAAACTACAACAACCAAGCTGGAATGTCAAGTAAAGACTGAGGGTGGTAATATAAAACCCGTCACAAGATAAGCATTGCAAAATATTATAATAGGAATTGAGCGATGAAGATAACTCGTCTCCTCTTAGAAGTAGTTTAATTAATAGTACCAGCCTGATGACTCACCTCTAAGTTCCAGTACCACTTTATCGAATAAGGGACTTGGGTAGACATGAGGTGCTTTGTGTATACGGGTGTAGGAGACCTGGGAGTCCTTGAACCGTGGAACAAGGACCTGAAATGGTAAGATTACACTATTGTAATATTGGCCTAGTAAATATTATAAGTTAGTAAAGTCAATGACATTCACTTTTCTCCAATATATATATATGGTTAAATTAGAATCTATATGGAATACTGTACCACCTTATAAAAATTAATGCAAAATCAAGAAAGAGAATAATCACAAAATAAAAATCAGTAACGCATATACCATTATTCATTTACACACGAGCATCTTTTAAATAGTGATGCTGAGGATACAAAACAGTAAATGAGACCTATAGAATGGTCTTAGTAAACTTACTCTTTGATAAACAGATGTTTCTTTGCTTAATCCGCATTGCAAAATAATAGGAACTGAGCGACTACGAGAACTTTTCCTCGAAAGAAATACTCAAATTTTAATAATACCACCTATACAAGAAAATTAAAGTATAAAATTAAAGTATGAAAGTAAAAAGTGATATACGTATAGTGATGATAAATAGGTGTTTGGTAGGAAACTGAGTGAGAAGTTTAGAAAAAACAAGAAATTATTCTGGAAGGAGGTTAAATGAGAAAGAGGAGAAGGAAAGTCTGGTAGCATGAGAATGAAGAGAGAGGATGGAGTTAGTGTGAGTGGAAGTGAGGAAGTGAAAGAAGTGTGGAAGAGACATTTTGATGGTCTGATGAATGGGGGGGACGGGAGGGGAGGCGGTGGTGACATGCATGGGGATGGAGGCAGGTGGTAGACGACAGGATGTACAGGGAGAATTAGGAAGGGAAGAGGTTAGGAAAGCAATAGGAAAGTTGAAGATGGGAAAGGCACCGGGGGTGGATGGGATAACTGCTGAAATGTTAAAGTGTGGGGGGGAGGTAGTGGTGGAGTGGATGTTGCTTATATGTACATTGGCTTGGAGGCAGGGAGAGGTGCCAGAGGATTGGAGGAGAGTGTTGGAACAGGGAAAACTGGAGACACTTCTGCCATGGCCACCCCCTTGGGGGGAGTTCCAGGAGGGAACGAGGCATCAGAGCTATAGATAGATAGATAGAAATAGGTGTTTCTCCAGTCAATATATCCACTACAAGACTTACTTTAAAAAGCTTGTGAACATTCTGCTTCTCAGGGAGCCAAAAGTCAGCCAGTTCCATGGTTGGACGGTGACAGTCTCCATATCTGATGGCTTCTGAGATAAGCTGCAAAGAGAAGGATAACATCAGAGTGCATTTCCTTTTGCTTTTTATGATAAAGACAGACTTCCTATAAGACATTTTATAATACAGTAACTGATATACGGAGACAGAGGTGAAAAGGGCAGTACTGTATATAGAAAACTTTATGACAGTCCACTATATGCTAATCTTTCTATTGTTCACATTATACTTGATATATCCTACAGCAGGTTCCTGAATTCCACAGACAAACTTTAGGAATATAACCTCCATCGAAATACAAACCCATAATATTCTATAGTGAAATGTGGCCTGGTGTTCGGTTGGCAGCAAAGTATAATGACTTGGGATACCACACATTTACAAAAAAATAATAATTTCACATATCACCATAGAATATTGTGAGTTTGTTTTTCGATGGAGGTTATATTCCTAAAGGCAGTTTGTCGGTGGAATTCAGGAACCTGCTGTGTATAGTTGAAAAAAAAAAATGGATAAAGTGTGTGAAATGCAAACGGTGCTTGTGTTGTCGTCCTAAACTTACGAACTTACTCTCTCAGCATAACCTCTGGCCTCATCAGCCCTGTTATAGTTCACTTCCATTCTTTCATTTTTTATCAACTCATTGACGGTGGTTCGCATTTTGTGGAGTCTGCCGTCTGGCCCTCGTGGGTTGGAAAATCTCCGCTTCTTGGCCGTCACAGCCACACGCAATGCTGGAATCAGCTTACGGATTTCAGCTTGATTCATTTTCCTCAGAAGCCAAGCTGGTACACTTCGTCACTGAAAGATAAATTGTTTTATAGTTTTTCTACACTATGGTGCTAAATGATGACCAGAAATATATGTAGAAAATTGAAAAACCCAAACCATTATTCCTCTCACCAAAAACGACCTAACGGTAAGGAAAAACTTTACTATAGAAGTATACTAGATAAATATGGTTGTTGTGTATTGTCTGATATTAAAATTACACCTGAAAAGACCTGACCTGACCTGATCTGAACCACAGCAACCTTCTGTCCAACAGTCAAGTTAGCCTAAACCTAACCTGAACCACTGCAACCTATCTATCTATCTATGGCTCTGACGCCTCGTTCCCGGAGCCTCCAGTTCTCCCTGTTCCAACACTCCCTCCTTACTTGGTCCAGCCCTCCTCTGCCCCTCACATTTCTCTCCTTTACATACTCTTCCACTCTGTTCTGTCATCTAACAGGGGATCTGCCTCTCACACCAGGTGCCACAACTTCACTTCCATACACCTTCTTTACAAACTCCACACCTTCTGTCCAATAGTCAAGTTAGCCTAAACCTGACCTGACCTGACCTAACCTAAACCACTGCAACCTTCTGTCGGGAGAGTAATTTAATGATATTCCCTGGGTAACATAAAAAATAACAAACTTTATTACGGCACTGTGCATAACATGATTAATTTTATAAGTGTGCTCATCCTCATTAAAATACATGACGAAGGAATATCCCTGACAATATCAAAAACGTCCATATAGAAAAAGTTAAATAAATAAAAGAAAAAAAAATTATTCAATGGGGGAAAATAATAATAATAATAATAATAATAATAATAATAATAATAATAATAATAATAATAATAACAACAGTAATAATAATAATAATAATAACAGTAATAATAATAATAATAATAATAGTAAATGATAATACAATAAAAATAATAATAATAATAGTAAATGATAATACAATAAAAATAATAATAATAATAATAATAATAATAATAATAATAATAATAATAATAATAATAATAATAATACCGTACCAACACCCTCGGTTAATTTAAGAGAAGTAACCATTTATAATAATTTTGGAGTCGATGTAAGCCTCCAAACTCATTTATAAAACAAGTCGGTATTTATCTAGATTATTGCCGTTTTGTACCAGTGTTACCAGATCCGGCTAGGTCCCAGTATTTTGCCACGGTCAGGTCCCAGTACTTTACCACGGTTAGTTCCTAGTAGTTTCCCAAGTTAGGTCCCGGTAGTCTGCTGCGGTCTAGGTTAGGTTAGGATAGGTCAGGCTAATAAGTGGGTAATGAAGGTAGAAAAACTGTACGCAGTAACGGTAATTCTTTCAATATTTACCCTATTATCTTCTATGGCATTTCCTCCACAAATGCCCCATTTCCAAGATAGGTCATATTCAAATGGGGTATTTTGAAATTAGCCTGACCATACCTAACCTAACCTACTAGACCACAGCAGACTACCGGGACCTAACCTGGGCAGACTACCGGGACCTAACCTGGGCAGACTACCGGGACCTAACCTGGGCAGACTACCGGGACCTAACCTGGGCAGACTACCGGGATCTAACCTGGGCAAACTACCGGGACCTAACCTGGACAAACTACCGGGACCTAAACTGGACAAACTAACGGGACCTAACCTGGACAAACTACCAGGACCTAACCTGGGCAAACTACCGGGACCTAACCTGGGCAAACTACCAGGACCTAACCTGGGCAAACTACTGGGATATAACTCGTGTAAACTATCATAAAGTGACTGGGGCAAATTCCCGGGACCTAACCAGCCGGATATGGTAACACTGCACGATCCTAGCCAAAAAAACCAGTTATTCTGTAATAATTACCTAAAAATTCATTACATAACTATCATAATATTGTATAAAAAAGGATTACATATTTACCATAATAATGTATAAAAACGTATTATATATTTACCATAATATTGTATAAAAACGTATTATATATTTACCATAATATTGTATAAAAACGTATTCTATATTTACCATAATATTGTATAAAAACGTATTATATATTTACCATAATATTATACAAAATTCATTATATTTTATCATATATTATTTATAACCATAAATACATAATAACTGTTTCATTATTGCTTACCTAATAACTAATAATTACCAAAAAGGTCAAAATATTACAGTAGAATTGAGTAAATCTAATAATTAACACACAAATTCTGGCCGTCTTGATTCCTCGACTCGATTGTTTTGTTTTGATGATGATTATGATGATGCCGGTGAGAATTTGTCTTTGCAACGGCGCCTCCTATTATTTTTTTTTATTAATTAATGTGCTTGTATCTTCTCCTGTACACGTTTATATCCCAAAATCAGGCTCAAAGCACCCGAAATTATGTATATTCGTATTGCTTCATGAGTCAGAGAAACTATAGTGGATGCAAATCTAAAAGAATGGCATGAGAAGATGTAGGGAAGAGTGACTAAATCAAAGGGACTTTAAACTTTCTATTTTATATTAATTAATGGATGAATCTATTGTTGGTACATTAGGTTGGGTCTGAAGGGGTGTCCAAACCTATTTATTATAATATAGTGCCCACATCATATCAGGAGAAAGGGAGGAATTTTAGTTGAAGGGGAAGCCATTTATATTTATTTTTGTAGTGCCCACATCATTGCAGGAGAAAGGGAGGAATTTTAGTTATTAAGGGGAAAACATTTATATTTATTTTTGTACATTCTTATGATTCTTCCAAACTATCCCAAGACACAAATTCCTCCAAAATATGCCAGGAAACAGACGCCCCCAGTGTTAAACTAAATAGCCTAATAGGGGATCAGCTAATTCCTCCAAACTATGCCAGGAAACATATGCCCCCCAGAGTTAAACTAAATAGCCTAATAGGAGATTTGATTCCTCCAAACTATGCCAGGAAACATATGCCCCCCAGAGTTAAACTAATAGCCTAATAGGAGATCAGCTAATTCCTCCAAACTATGCCAGGAAACAGACCCACCAATGTTAAACTAAATAGCCTAATAGGGGATCTGATTCCTCCAAACTATGCCAGGAAACAGATGCCCCCAGAGTTAAACTAATAGTCTAATAGATCTGATTCCTCCAAACTATGCCAGGAAACAGACGCCCCCAGTGTTAAACTAATAGCCTAATAGGGGATCTGATTCCTCCAAACTATGCCAGGAAACAGATGCCCCCAATGTTACTATTAATAGGGGATCTGACTATTTCTTGGCATAGTTTGGAGATTTCACTAACCCATCACTTTACCAACATCAGATTAATTGCCTCCGAAACGTCCATATTAAATACTTTTTGTCTATAAAAAGTGGGTTTTACTTAGCAAACAGATTCCTCCCTTTAACCATAAGCTTTAATTAGAGTTATATAAATTCTGGATAGTTCTACTGTATTTACATCTAGGTTTTATTTTATATAAGGGTTCTTTGTGTAGCAAGAATAGGTGATCAACTCAGAATTAGTGGTTTAAAAAAAAAAAAAAAAAAAAAAAAAAAATAATAATAATAATAATAATAATAAAAAAATAAATAAAAAATGAATAAAGGTGGATGGCAAGGATACAGAAACTCGTCTAAAAGTATATGGGTTTATTGAACAAACCGTGTGTATGATAAATCTACACATTACACATTCATTTATATTAAGAGACAAACTATATTACCCTGTGCATAATTATAATGTCTGTAATTATGAATATTGTCTGCACAGGAATAAGGAGCACCAAAACCTATTATCATACAGTCGCGGTCAATAATAATCATCCACATATGGGTATCTCAAACAATTTGCTATCTAATGTTAACATGTTCACATATGATATTATTGTTTTAAGTAGTGCATAGCTGATTATAATAAATTAAAAGATCGTAGTTAACCTGTGTCTGTGTGTGTGTGTGTGTGTTATTGTTTTAAGTAGTGCACAGCTGCTTGTATTAAATTAAAAGATGGTAGTTAACCTATTTATTGGAAAGTTTATCATCTAAGGAACAGAGGGAAGCTGTCAAACTCTTACGTGAGTTACCCCTATATGGATGAATATATTTGACCGCGACTGTACATACTGCTTATGTTATAGTCCCTTGAACCTTAACTATATTCGTATTTATATCTTACTATCACAGGCGACATTTTTCTTGAGCAGTAGTAGTAGTAAATCTCTTAAACGTTCATATTTTTAAAAGACTATATTAAATCAACTCAAACAACACCTTATACACCAATTGGATATGATAACTGGATTAACACCAGGCAGTTAACAGAGAGAAAAGTGATTGGGTTGGGTGTGAAGGGGTGCCCAAACCCTTTATACATACAGTGCCCACATCATTGCAAGAGAAAGGGAGAACTTTTTGTGTTAAGGGGAACACATTATTATTATTGTTATTATTATTATTTTTTTTTTTTTGGTACATTCTTTCAAACTATCCCAGGAAACAAATTCACCTCAATGTACTAATATGGGATCTGCAGTTTCATGACATAGTTTGGGAATTAATTAAAAAGTGAAAAGAAAGAGCGTTGATTTTGAGGTTTCAGTAACTCCTCTAATTTACCATCAAGAGTTTTCTCCCCTCAAGAAAAGAGTGCGAAGAAATAGCATTGACAGATTACTTGGTGTGCCCGCGGGAAAAAACATAAACAAATCGACGTTATACTTGTATATATTTATGATCTAGACAGCTCCACGTTCAGTCGTCGCCGCTGCCCATGACGGAGGACAAGGTGTGTGAGAACCAGTATATATTTATGATCTAGACAGCTCCACGTTCAGTCCTCGCTGCTGCCCATGATGGAGGAAAAGGTGTGTGAGAACCAGTCTGAGACATACGCGGCGATAGGAGCCACATATTCTCCTACAGTAGTGATGGTAGTATAGGTTAGGTCAGCTGCTACTACACCCCATCCTTGTGCCGTCTCTACTACCCTCACGACGGTGGGTTGCCACGCCTCCACGGTACTTCCCAACTGAAAAAAGGAGACCAAAATTTTCATACGGTATTAATTAATTTTTTCCCTCGACCTTCCTTTAAATTACATATATTAATAATACTTTTCCCCATTTCCATTTAGGAGTTTATATATAGTTGAATTGCATTACGAAGGTCCAAGATTCGTGTTAATTTTCTTCTTTCAATTTGAGGGTAAGGAAAGAAGAATAATGGATTGAGGAACAAGTGTGTCGACACGAGAACACATACACAATTAATTAAAAGAAGATGAGATAAAGATGTACAGAAATATAGCTTTCCAAATAGAGTAATAGACGAATGGTGGAACAAATTACCAGAAGAAGTGGTGTGTGTCAAAAACATACATACATAACTTTAAAGAAAAATATGATAATTGTGATTTAAAATACGGGACATTACGAGCTTGACTCAATCCTGTAAAGATACAAATATGTAAGAACACACACACATACACATTCTCTCTCTCTCTCTGATATAGCCGACCGCCACAATTCCCGCTAATTTTAGCAGCCTACCACGCCCAACTATACCCCCCTACCCCTTCCCCTCCTACCCCTTTTCCCTTCCTACCCCCATACCCCTCCTTCCCTTCATTCCCCTCCCCCCCTCCCTTCCTTCCTTCATTTGCTTATAGGGCCTCTCTCTCTCTCTCTCTCTCTCTGATACATACCTGTTGAACGAAGGTGTTTTGTTTGTATGTTGCAGCCTTGTTGATAACGTTGTGTGTGTTGCAGGTGGATTGTGGTGGTGTCCCGCAGTCCTCACACCATAAACTGTTGAAATATCACACCAAGATGGAACATTACTTCTCCACAAACTGTCTCACACACACACACACACACACACACACACATAGGGCTCGCTCACATCACATCTTGACACACACACACACACAGCTCTCATTCACATCACACCTGACACACACACACACACACACTCACACCTCTCACTCACATCACACCTGATACACACACACACAGTTCACTTAACTCACATGACACACACATACAGGTCTCACTTCGTACCTGATACACACACACACAGGCCTCACATCACACCTGACACACACACACAGCTCTCATTCACATCACATCTTGACACACACACAAACACGATCATATTTCACTATCTATAACAATGGTTAGGACATCACTGTTAAGTTTGTAGGCCTCTTTTATTGATATTAATACTTGGTAATTAATAATAGTAATGGCAGGAAATGTTCTGCAATTTTTAATTTTAATTATTTTTATTTACATATTAACGTTACTGTACTAACTTAAGGCGGTAATTCTTTTTTGGTACTTTGGAGTGCCTTGATTCCTCCAAAGTATGCTAGGAAACAGGACCAGATGAACAAAAATAATGGTTGTTTGTTGCTTGGAATAGTTTGGAGGAATCATTTGCTCCAGATTTACCAACACCGAACCTCCCCCTTAACTGTACTGTACTAACTTTACAATCATATTTCAACAAGTATATTTATTTATGGTACTAACTTGACGATCATATTTCCATATTTCACCATCGTCAGGACATCGTTGTTGGTTTGTAGGAGTTGATGTGATGAGAGCTTAGTAACATGACGACACAGGGGACATTCAACCTCTCCTGCCCTAACCAGTTGATGAATACACTCCTCGCAGAAGGTATGGTGGCAGGAGAGGTATTTAGGTGGTCTCTTCGCCTCGTTGAAATCGTCTAAACACACCGAGCAAACCTGTTGGAATCAAAACCGTTAGGCTTGTTTCTGTTGGATTATTTTGATACAAGGTGAAAAAAATAAAACAGTTGATGGTAAATAAAGTGTTTGGGAATCCGTAGCTCTCTATAGGCTACCGATTCCACCAGATCCACAATTAATATCATTGGGGCTATTTGTTTCCTGGGATAGTTTGGAAGATTTAGTAGCCTTCAAACTTTAGGATGAAAGAATACCCCACTGCGATTGAAAGACCTTGTAGGATGAGCTAAGTAAGGAGATGGTGGTGTGGAGGTGGGATAGGATGGCAAACACGAAGGAAACAAAAAGAAAGGATTGATTGATCGATTGATTTATAATAAGCGCCGCAATAGCGAGGTCATATTGGGCCAGAAAAAGGTGATAGAGAGGTGACACAGCAAGCAGGAAGGAAATAGAAATAAATGAGGGACAGTTGAAGAACTAAAAGCTAGTGGCTGGGGCCGAAGGGGTGCCCAAACCCTTAAAGTATTGCCCACATCACTAATGCTGGCAAAAGGAAAAGAGGGACAACAAACACAAACGAAAGAGGAGGAAAGAGGAGTCAGGGAGAAGGTAATAAGAAGGTAGAAGAGAAGAAGGGATGAGGAGAAGGTAATAAGGAGGTAGAAGAGAAGAAGGGACGGGGAGAAGGTAATAGAGAGGTAGAATAGAAGAAGGGACAGGGAGAAGGTAATAAGGAGGTAGAAGAGAAGAAGGGACAGAGAGAAGGTAATTGAGTTGGGACAGTAAACACGAAAGACACAGAAGGAAAGAAGGGACAGCAAACACAAACGAAACAGGAGGAAAGAGGAGTCACGGAGAAGGTAATAAGGAGGTAGAAGAGAAGAAGGGATGGGGAGAAGGTAATAGAGAGGTAGAAGAGAAGAAGGGACAGAGAGAAGGTAACAGAGAGGTAGAAGAGAAGGGACTGGGAGAAGGTAAAAGCGAGGTGGGACAGTAAACACGAAAGACACAGAAGGAAAGGAGGGACAGGAAACACAAACAAAACAAACGGAAAGGAGGGAGGATAGTTGAAGATAAGCCTCCCTCCCTCCTTCCCTCCCTCCTGTAGAAACAAACACCAACCGGGAGAAGGGAGTGTGTTTCCTGAAGGTTTAGGTGGTTGGGGTCTGAGTAATCCTCCTGGGGAAGGTTTGGGTACAGTGACATCTTCCTTCACACTTTTCCTTCCTTCCTTCCTTCACGTTCTTTTCTACCTTCCTTCCTTCACGCCCTTTTCTTCCTTCCTTCTTTCACGCCCTTTTCTTCCTTCCTTCCTTCACGCCCTTTTCTACCTTCCTTCCTTCCTTCCTTCTTTCACGTCCTTTTCTTCCTTCCTTCACGTTCTTTTCTTCCTTCCTTCCTTTACGCCCTTTTCCTTCCTTCCTTTACGCCCTTTTCTTCCTTCCTTCTTTCACGTCCTTTTCTTCCTTCCTTCCTTCACGCCCTTCCTTCTTTCTTTCCCCTGAAATAAATAAACATGGTTAGTGAAGATGTTATATTCCTTTACAACAATAAACTTTGGTATTTATCTAGACTATTGCCGTTTTGTAGCAGTGTTGCCAGATCCGGCTACGTCCAAGTATTTTGCCCCGGTCAGGTCCTGTTGTTGGTACTTTTATCACGGTTATTTCCCGGTAGTTTGCCCAGGTTAGGTCCCGGTAGTTTGCCCAGGTTAGGTCTCGGTAGTTTGCCCAGGTTAGGTCTCGGTAGTCTGCCGCAGTCTAGGTTAGGTTAGGTTAGGTTAGATTAGGTTAGATTAGGTTAGGTAAGGTTAGGTTAGGTTAGATTAGGTTAGATTAGGTTAGGTTAGGTTAGGTTAGGTCAGGTAAGGACAGGCAAATTTTAAAAATGCCCTATCTTGAAAACGGGACATTTCCGAAGAAAAGTGTCATAGAATGGTATAAATTAGTGGATAAAGATGGTAAAAACATCACAATACAAACCGACAATAGAGTAAATATTTACCTAAACTTTTCATTAATTCAACAACTTTTGGTAAATAACATAGCAGGCTACCTAAGTAAAAAAAAGTGCAGGGAATCAGCAGGTAAGTCTTATAAACAAAGTAACCTTGACCTACATGTTTAGAATTCTTGTAAAGTATGTCGTGCCCTTGAACAATATAGTATTAATTAGTATGGTATTAATTAGTATGGTATTAATTAGTATGGTATTAATTAGTATGGTATTAATTAGTATGGTATTAATTAGTATGGTATTAATTAGTATGGTATTAATTAGTATAGTATTAATTAGTATGGTATTAATTAGTATGGTATTAATTAGTATAGTATTAATTAGTATGGTGTTAATTAGTATGGTATTAATTAGTATGGTATTAATTAGTATGGTATTAATTAGTATGGTATTAATTAGTATGGTATTAATTAGTATGGTATTAATTAGTATAGTATTAATTAGTATAGTATTAATTAGTGTAGTATTAATTAGTATAGTATTAATTAGTATAGTATTAATTAGTATAGTATTAATTAGTATAGTATTAATTAGTATAGTATTAATTAGTATGGTATTAATTAGTATAGTATTAATTAGTATGGTATTAATTAGTATGGTATTAATTAGTATGGTATTAATTAGTATGGTATTAATTAGTGTAGTATTAATTAGTGTAGTATTAATTAGTATGGTATTAATTAGTATGGTATTAATTAGTGTAGTATTAATTAGTATGGTATTAATTAGTATGGTATTAATTAGTATAGTATTAATTAGTATGGTATTAATTAGTATGGTATTAATTAGTATGGTATTAATTAGTATGGTATTAATTAGTGTAGTATTAATTAGTATGGTATTAATTAGTATAGTATTAATTAGTATGGTATTAATTAGTATGGTATTAATTAGTATGGTATTAATTAGTATAGTATTAATTAGTATAGTATTAATTATCTACCATTAATTAGGGGGGTGCCGGAGTAGGGGACAGGCTTGGGGGGGGCAACTGGGGGGGTGCAGGAATAGGGGGACAGGTTTAGGGGGGGAGGGTGCGGGAATAGGGGGACAGGCTTGGGTAGAAAGCCTGTCCCCCTACTCCCGCACCCCCCCAAAGCCTGTCTCCCTACTCCCACACCCCCCTAACCCAAAACCCCCCAAGCCTGTCCCCCCTACTCCCGCACCCCCTTAATTAATATCATGCATTTCGTGTCCTCAAAAATCAATTCACATACATAAACATAACAAAACAAAACAAAACAAACAAATAAAAAAATAGATAAGTATCTAACCCTTAAAAATAAATAGCAGAATTATTTACACCAGACAAAGATAGCCTACACAAATAATAAAACAAAACAAAAAAATTAAAAAATAGATAAGTTTGGCACCAGAGATACACAAATAACAAACCAAACAAACAAAAAAATAAAAAATAGATAGATAAGTTTGGCACCACCACCAGCACCAACAATACGTAAATTCAATGACACAAATAAATAAAAAAATAGATAAGTTTGGCACCACCACCAGCAACAGTAATACGTAAATTCAATGACACAAACAAATAAAAAAATAATTAACTTTGGCACCACCAGCAGCAGCAGTAATAAGTAAATTCAATGACACAAACAAATAAAAAAATAATTAACTTTGGCACCAGCAGTAATACGTAAATTCAATGACACAAACAAATAAAAAAATAATTAAGTTTGGCACCACCAGCAGTAATACGTAAATTCAATGCCAGCAGGTTCTATTTTTAATCTACCCTTAAGGTTCTATGGTGATGATGGTGGTGGTATGGTTCGTTCTTTGTTGGTAAATCTGGTGCCAGGTTCTATTTTAATCTACCCTTAAGGGAGAAGTTTGGTGTTGGTAAATAAATCTGGAGCAACTGAATCCTCCAAACTATTCCAAGCAACAACAACAGCAACAGAACAACACCATTATTATTATTATTATTATTGCTCTTTTGTTGAATTCTAACAACAAAATATTTATTCCAAGCAACAACAACAGAACAACATTATTATTATTATTATTATTATTATTTTTGCTCTTCTTCTGGTCCTGTTGTTTCCTCCTGGCATACTTTGGAGGAATCAAGGCACTCCAATGTAACAAAAACGAATTACCACCTTAAAAATAAAATATAATACTCTGCTGAAAGGTACTATTATGATGGTGGTGATGGTGGTGGTATGGTTCGTTCTTTGTTGGTAAATCTGGTGCCAGGTTCTATTTTTAATCTACCCTTTAAAATAAATAAAATAATACTCTGCTGCAAGGTACTACTATGGTGATGGTATTATGGTTCGTTCTTAATTAAGGGGGAAGTTCTTTGTTGGTAAATAAATCTGGAGCAACTTGCTGCTGAATCCTAACTAGAAAATATTTATTCCAAGCTACAACTGTCGTAATTAATCGGCGATGCTCTAATTATGATATTGTTTAGTTGTTGGCAAAGTAGGAAGTTATAAAAAAAAAATATATATAATAAACTTAAATTCTTATAAGAAATATTCCTAATGTGTTTTTTTTTTTATACATTATCGAGGGTCTGGCAGCTCGGTCAACATAACTTATTAACTCACTGGTACTGAACGTGTGAGAAGGAGAGGAATGGAGGGCAAACTAATGTAGGCTATATGACTATGACAACGTTACCTAATATGCAAGCTACATTACTTTAGGCCTACCAAATTTTATTATCTTGGAGGGCAAGGAATGGAAGGCAAGATAATAATGTAGGCTATATGACTATGACAAAGTTACCTAATATGCAAGCTACATACATTACTTTAGGCCTACCAAATTTTCTTATCTTGGAGGGCAAGGAATGGAAGGCAAGATAATGTAGACTATAAGATTATGACAATGTTACCTAATAAATATGCAAGCTACATACATTACTTTAGCCCTACCAAATTTTCTTTCCTTCACACACACACACACACACGGGAAAGAAGTGTATGTATATAAAATCTAAATAGCATGATTATTATTAAGGGCTAAACACATCTACCACATTTTCTTCAAGGCTAAACACATCTACCACATTTTCTTCATAACACACCTAATACGGAGTGAATTATATAAACAAACCAATGCAGTTTAATTAAGTTATATTGGCTAGATATATTTACTCCATTTACATCCTTCTACACTACACACACACACACACACACACATATGCGGAAAGAATCATGTAAAGAAACCTATGTAGTATCTGTTGGACCATTACGTGTCTAGACTGAATGACACCACGAGACCATGATATTTCTTTTTCACAGATAACCTTGAATTCTCAGGCCATATCTAAAACATGTCTCAGTCTCTCAAGATATTACTTTACTAGCCTTCTCCTCTGACTACGTACGGACATTTCTTTTGAGTTTTAAGACACTTTAATTAAGAAATATTCACAGCATATGCAGCCACATTATATATATCTTAAGCTTTTCAGAAAACCTTAATTTAGTCCTCATCTTCATCAATACAGAAATAATATTATAATCTCGTGTTGGTGAAATGATTGGATTCCTCAAACTATATATCTACTTTACTTTATTTTTAGTAGTTTCTTGCGCAACGTTCCACTCAGATAATGATTTCCTGACTTGATATTAAAGTCAGGATGAAACAGCTGGGTGCAGAAATTTGTTCCTATGAAAAAAAAAAAAAAGTCAAACCAGAATATACCCACATGGTTAAAATGTTAATAAATAAGCCAATTTGTAGTAGTTTTAAGTATTTGATATATAATACAATGTTAAAAAGAAGTATTTACAATAACGAGTTAGGTTCATTTTAAGTATATTTACATACAACTCTATACAACATGTGACATGCTATTTTAAAAAGGGTTAATGGCGGGTCAAGGACACGTGTACTCAATCAACTACTCATATATGTCATGTCACCTGGTCTGGTCATTCTCGCACCAATCAGTCACCATGGAGGACACATCTCCCAGTGTTCTCCACAGCCAAGCTAAGGAAATTATTTATAATGTAAATAGATAATTCCTCCATGAGAAGGCCAATAGAAGACCCATATAAAAAAAAAGTCTATCAGAGAATGTTTGATACCATGTGGGTTAGGTTAGGTTTTTTTTTTTTTTTTTTTTTTGCTTTTCCTGGCCACATTGTCCCAATTCCTTAAGTTCTAAGAATAATTTGACCTTCAATAGGTTTCGAGTACATTACACTGTGGCTATATAGTTAAAAAAAAATACGCAAAATTACTTAAAATGGGTGACAAGTGACTAATTTGAGGATTATAATTATGGTAGACTAACATAGATAGATATAATGGTAGTATATATGATTACAAGAATTTTAGAGGTGTTAATATTTCGGTATAACTTTACTACCATGGTGATAATGCAAAACCCTAGTTAACCATATATTATTTTTTCGGTAAATATTGAAAGAATTACCGTTATTGCCTACGGTTTTTCTACCTTCATTACCCACGTATTTAGACCATTCTAAGACTATTTTTTTTTTATATATATCTAATAAAAATAAATATTTACTTACAATTGGTTGACAAGTGACTAATTAATGACTGTATGTATGTATTGTCCAAGTCACTGTAGCCTATTATGGGTGCTGAATCAATAAACCCTAGTTTCTATTGTTACTGTAGGTGAATGGGGTTAATTAATGGTGTTCACAAGTCCTTTTCAATCACTGTCACCATCCATTAATTAAGGAGAAAGGTAAATATTGAAAGAATTACCGTTATTGCGTACGTTTTTTTCTACCTTCATTACCTACTTATTTAGACCATTCTAAGACTATTTTATTTTTTCTATATACCTAATAAAAACAAATATATTTACTTACAATTGGTTGACAAGTGACTAATTAATGACTGTAAGTACGTATTGTCCAAGTATTATGGGTGCTGAATCAATAGTTAATTAATAAACACTATAAGCTTCACAAGTTCTCTTTAAACAGTCATCATCCATTAATTAAGGAGTTAATTAATTCGCTTTTGTTACACTGGAGTGCCTTGATTCCTCTAAAGTATGATAGGAAACAGCAGGACCAGAAGAAGAGCAAATATAATGGCATTAATTCTGTTGCTTGGAAAAGTTTGGAGGATTCAGTTGCTCCAAATATACCAACACCGAATTTCCTCCTTAATTAAGATCACTACGAATGTCTCTCTAGTAAACCAACATACATTTCTTTCTTTTCACACTTTCGATCATGCATGTACAGTCATGGTCAATAGTCCTGCTGCAACGCCTCCCAATGAGATGACTTCGAAAAAAAAAATTATCCGAAACCATAGCTGTTAATTGGTCTCTACAATATTGGTTTATAAGATTCATTGAAATGGTTCACTTTTATTCACCAGCAGGTTGCATGCAGAACTTTTGACCATGACTGCACAACAACACCACCTCCCGGTTTCACTAAATAACAACTATAGGAATGAATGACTTGTAATATGTGAACACCATTTTTTGGGCAAATTCCCTGTTGACACATCGGCTTGAAGAAGTAAATATATATCACAATTAATTAAACCGTACCTTGGGGGGAATATAAGGGGTCTATGCCACCTTTACTATCTTAACCTATTGTTACACTAAGTAAGGCAGCTGGCACAGTGGCAAGGAGACTAAATAACTCGTTCTGGCAACTTCTGGGAGAGGCTGTACAGGGTTCTCATGAAGTATTTGTGATCATATTACCTTAAAAAGTGGGTGTTAAAAATACCTTAGATGGAGCCAAATTACCTTAGATACCAAACTATAGATAGGTGATTATTTCAACATAAATTGAACCCTTAACACACGATATTTTTATGTAGTTATCATAAAAATATCGTGTGTTAAAGGGTTCAATTTTTGACAGCAATGAATTTTCTTTTACGACGACCCGCCCATGAAAATAATAACGGAAGGATTCGTGGAAAGTACCTTAGATTGTCAAAGCTTTACCTTAAATAGTCCCAAATTACGCTAATCTAGGGTAATTACCTTAAAGATGAGATCATTGGCTATACGGCTGTGTTTTGGTGCTACTCAGACAGTCAGACTTAGTTGCCATTACTTGCCAACTACTACATCTTCAAGCAACACGTGGCGCCAGACTCAAACTGTATTTATTATGGGAAGGGTACAGTTTGGGGCCTGTTTTTTGTAGATAATAATGCCTACAAACTATTCCCAGCAACAGTAACCATTAGTTTTGTTCATCTGGTCCTGTTTCCTGGCAGATTTTGGAGGAATCAAGGCGCTCTAATGTACCAACAAAAGTATATCCTACTCTCTTTCCCCTTAATTAATTTACAAGAAACCTTTTCGCTACAGTCATGTCCGTGGAGAATTTAATTTAATCTATTGGACATGTGCATGAAGTACTTGGACAGTAAAACACAGTCATATACCAAACAGATTACCTGATGTCAAAAATTACCTGTGGCTACTCTCTCTCTCTCTCTCTCTCTCTCTCTCTCTCTCTCTCTCTCCACTGATTTATAACTTTACAATAAAAAAATGGTAATTCGGTTTTACTGTGGGCCTATAGTATTTTCAACATATTATAGTTTAACTCTTGTGTCAGAAATGTGAGGGAAAAATTTGAGTTATTTCATTAAGTTACCTTAACACATTGCATTGAAGACAGTAAAGGTGTATGTGTGTTAGTGAGGGTGTGTATGAGAGTGAAAGATAGAATAATGGGTAATTCTTGTAGCAGAAAGTTAAAAAGTATAAAATTCTGTCATTGATTAAGGGAAATTTAATTGATTTTGAGTTTGGCGGGTTTTAGCGGGATTTGGTTAGAGAATTTGGCGGATTTTTGGCGGTATTTGAGGTGAGGTGTGCGGGAAACGCTGGCAACGATCTGGGAAGTTGGAACCCCCTGCCCTGACAGCCACTCTATTACAAACATGGAGGTAATATAGGTGGAGGCGGCAGAAGAACCAGCTGAGTGTTTTACTTTTTGTGAAGCCTTTCATTTCCGGCGCCTTCAAGATGGAGCATACCAGTCAATAGTCAGGTGTTGTGTTTCTACTGTGTGTGTGGAATGTGGATTAGTCAGTAGTCACTTGTAGACAGTTGTAGTCGAGCTATGACAGTGAGAGGTCGTGCACAGAGCTCTGTTATATCCATAAAATGCCTACCATTTGTGCTGCATATGAGTGTGAGGAAAGAGAGAAGGAAAAATCTGACCCATCGATTACTTTTCACAGGTAAGAAGGACCCTTTCGTAAAGTTAATATTTTAGGTATTTATTGAAAGAATTACCGTTTTGCAGCAGTGTTGCCAAATCCGGCTGGGTCCCAGTATTTTACCCCTGTCATTTATTGTACTTTATCACGATTATTCCCCGGTAGTTTGCCCAGGTTAGGTCCCAGTAGTTTGCCCAGGTTAGGTCCCGGTAGTCTGATGCGGTCTAGGTTAGGTTAGGTAAGGTCAGGCTAATGTCAAAATGCCCCATTTGAATATGCCCTATCTTGGAAATGGGGCATTTGCGGAGGAAATGCCATAGAAGAAAATAGTCTTAGAATGGTCTAAATAAGTGGGTAATGAAGGTAGAAAAAACGTACGCAATAACGGTAATTCTTTCAATATTTACCATATTTTAATGCTGGTATAGATATTTTACTCGCGTGTTATTTTTTTTTTTAGTCTTCATAGCGTGTGTGTGAGTGTGTACAGTCGCCTATCATTCGTCAATCATTCCTTTTTTCCTGTAATCTATATTTTCACTTTCTCCTCAGTATACTCTAATTTCTTTACTTTATGAATCTCTCGTTCATATGATTCATGTAATTTTACATCCTAAGTACAATAGTTCCATTACATTATACTCCACGTATTGCTGAGCTGCCATTGTGTCAGAGTCAAGATGGAAAATGAACAGTGGGAGCACTTAACAGAAATTTAAATACTCCCCTGCCTTGTTAATTACCTCCCAGGAGATATATATGTACCGTGTTCCAGTTGTTGGGAGTGATGGATATTGCCGCTCATGATAGTTTTAACATTTATTTTTATTAAGGAACGAGTATATATATATCACTTCCATATCTTCATAAAGTATTATAAACACAATTGTTGAATTACATACCCAACTTAGAACTATGAAGAATGTCAAATAAAAGTAGCAACATATTCGTAGCACCACTGTGAAATGTGTATGCCACATTTCTATATTATTACATAAAGACGTTGCATTATAAAGTTTATTTGTCATTGACATACTTAAGTATACTTAAGTATATATTATAAAATTGTTTTGCTACGTGTTCGGGTATTTTACATTATATCACACAAGCTACGAATCGCTAGTTTAAGAACGTGGCGGCTCTGTAAACGGTGACAGGTCCCTCACGACCCTACCCAAACCACATTTTAAGAGTGGTTGGACTATAGAGAGGTTTAATGAATGAAGTAGCGACGGGTATAGTCTGTTCCAAATAAAGTGGCGAAAGAAGCTAGACCCAAGTCCTAGCCGAATGCAGGGGATCGTACAGTACCAAGGTATTAAAGTGACCTGACCCGATCCTTCTCCAGCACCTCCTTCTTCCTCGCTTGAGAGAGAAAGTAAATAAAGTTTTTATTTCCACCGATGGAGGTTATTCTTCATACATGTCTTACAATTATGTGCTTGATAACGATACATGGTAAATATATACTGTACATGGTAATAATAATAATAATAATGGTCATTGAATACAAAATATCAATGTGTGGGAGAGGGTTGGAGTGGTCAGTGTGTAAGGAATGTGGAGGTTAGGGATTAAGAAGGTTGACGAGGATAAGTTAGTATTGTCAAGGTTCTTTGGTCAGGTAAAAAGGTGAGGTGAGGTGGTGACCATCACGTGGGATGTATTGTGAGTCATAGGAGGCTGAGGGTGGCAATGTGTATGACACGTGTATCCACACACATCTACACCTACTGCTGTTGTATATAAACATATATAAATATACATACGTACATATACACACATAAAGGGATACATATATACAGATACGCTAGCTTACACGTGTCATATGCGCATATACACATATGCTCACATGTGCATATATATATATATATATATATATATATATATATATATATATATATATATATATATATATATATATATATATATATATACACCCCGTCCCTCCATCCAATCCAATAATAATAAGAGGTAGAGAGAGGGGTATGGACAGAGAGTAGTCTCAGGTCACTACGTTTGACAGATCCCAGGTGCGACGGTGTCACATCTACATTTAGGGGCCGAGAGGGTGGAAAGGGAATTATGGCCCAGCAATCCCACGTGTTACAGAGGCTCGCACGGTATAAGAGATATGGCATCTCTATGATTAGTTGCCTCGAAACAAGTAACATGTGTGAGATGGAGTAATAGTGGCGCATAAAGTGAACTTTATTTCTTAAAACATAGAATTACAATGATGCCACTATTTCCTAAAATATGGGAGCTTCTTTAACTTACGGCAGTGCTGGCGAGTGTACTTGTACTCAGACTCGAATACAGATAATTGTACTTGTCGACAAGGCCATGTTGTAATGGTTTTATAGGTTCAGGAGTAATCAAAGAGAAAGATAAATACAACAGTGACGTTATTAAATATTTATAAATAATCATTGCAGAATTCCGAAGGATGCAACGAGAAGGCAGCAATGGATATCGGCTATGGGGAGAGAGAATTTCACACCACATTCATCATCCCGTCTCTGCTCCAAGCATTTCAAGCCAGAGGACTTTGACCGGACGTCTTTGTCTTATGTGAGGTTGCGTGATAATGTTGTGCCAAGCATTTTTGAATCTTCATCATCCCATCCACAAGATAATCAGGAAACCAATCACGGTAATACTTTAATGAACAATATAAAGACGGAACCAGTGGAAAGTGATAATGTTGTGCCAAGCATTTTTGACGATTCATCAACCTGTCTACAAGATAATCAGAAATACAGTCACGGTATTGATCCAACGAAAATTTTAAAGACGGAACTAGTGGAAAGTGATGATGTTTTGCCAAGCGTTTTTGACGATTCATCAGCTTGTCTACAAGATAATCAGAAATACAGCAGTCACGGTAATGATTCAAAGGAAACTTTAATGACGAAACTAGTGGAAAGTGAAAATAAACTGTTGCAATCAAAGAAAAAGATTAAATTGCTTCAACAAGAGACACGAAGGTTAAAGAAGAAAAACGCAAAATTGAGTTCCATAATCAGTGCTTTAAAAGGGAAACAAAGCCTATCTGTACTAGAATCATGTGCTGCTGGCGTAAGTGACCTTGTAAAAAGACAGGTAGCCAGAGACACTTGAAACAGTGCAAAACAACTATAGTCTTGCTCGCCTAAATTTACGGCTGTGGTGTGTCCCGCTATTTTGTACAGTGACGCCACGTTTCCCAAACTTGCGATGTGAAACGGAAGCTATTTATGTACAAGGCATCACAAATACAATAAATTCAGATATATACAACAACCACTTGTGTATTTAGATGGATTAATCAACAGTAATCTTATTATGCATAAAACATTTATACAGTTACACAGAAACATGGCATAAATATTTTACAGTGTTGCTAAAAGAAATTGTAGTAACTTTTAATGGAATTTAGAATAGTTTTCGGGTGGGTAATAATATCACATTTATAGATATAACATAATAAACTTGAAAAAGAAGAAATATGTAATTATCCAAAGTAAAAGAAATAATAAATATAATTTTTTTGAGTGTCGGCAATACTGACATAGCCAGACCCACACCTACACCCAGACCCCCCAGGTGTTGCTATAATTCTAGAATAAAATGATCACATTTACTGGCTTTTACCGTAATTTCAAGGGTGAGGAATAATCACATTTATAATCTGTAAGCTATTATGTGGAACAAAATAATAGTCATTTGCCAATACCAAAGTAAAAGAAAAAAAAATCACTCGTGAGCGGCAACACTTCCACACCCAGTTGGTGGCCTTGACACAGGATAGCTTCCTGGCAGTGACCTCTTTTCATTTTTCACTTTCTTTATGCCCTTTGCACAGACACCATGGCAAAAAGTTCAACCCATTCCTCACATCTACACAGCCAGCCTAAAGAAATTGTCTTCAAATTAACAAATGAAAGCACAGTTATAAATAAAAGAAACAAGAGAAAGAGAGAGAGAGAGAGAACGATACTGAAAATTTGGCGGCAACACTGTAAAGAGGTGAAAACCACACCACAGCCGTAAATTTAGGCGAGTTTGACTATATATACCCGCTAATTATTCACCAACTCTGATGAAATAATTTGCTTTAATTAACTCTGGACTTTTATTCTCCTTGTGCGTTTATATAAGTTCGTGAGGAAAACCTTTGTTGATACTTGTCTCCCACATCCACGAACTGTACAGTAATGGCTCTATAAAGTAGATGTGATGTGAAACCAGGTTGGACAGAGGCCTCATTCATTGCCTTCAAGAAGATTAATGAAGTAAACATTAGTGATGATATACAGTCGCGGTCAAATATATTCATCCATATAGGGGTAACTCACATAAGAGTTTGACAGCTTCCCTCTGTTCTGATAGATGATAAACTTACCAATAAATAGGTTAACTACCATCTTTTAATTTACTACAAGCAGCTACACACTACTTAAAACAAAAACATCATAGGTGAACGTGAAAACATTAGACAGCAAATTTGTTTGAGATACCCATGTGTGGATGATTATTATTGACCACGACTGTATTTTCATTAAGTATAGATGAGATGGCTACTCGTCAGTATATTGAATGGGATGGTAAAAAATATCACGGGTTTAATTAATGACATGGGAACTGAATTAAATAATGACAGATTACCAATGACCAAAGAATCACTAACCTAAGAATCACTAACCTTTATGGTCGTATAACATAAATTTTCTTACAAGTTACCAATTGGATACTTTTTAATTTTACTAGCACTGAACGGAGCAACATAGTTCTGCTGCAGGCTTTGGAAAATCTCCATTCTGCTGCTAGAACAAAAATATTTTCGCTTATTACTTTCGATGGAGCAGTCTCTAATTTAGGGATGGTGAAAAGTCTTGGGTGTAGGTAGTGTGGATCCAAATAATTTAAAATCCTGCATGTGTTTTCTTAGGGGTGGTGAAAAATCTTGGGTGCAGGTAGTGTGGATCCAAATAATTTAAAATCCTGTATGTGTTTTCTTGGACCCATGCCACATGTTCAAGCTGATAAGAAATTCGCTTGGGGATCTTCAGAGGTAATAATGTGGTAATATGGCATTATGGTGATAACAATCTATATAACGGTAGATTAAAAAAAAAAAGAAACAGCCATAAATCTAACAAGTTACTGATTTTATTGTCACTAAATAAAATGAACATGTAAAGTGAATGTGTTACTTCACTTTCAAACGAATTATTGGTCAAACGAATTATTGTGATTCACTTCCAGAGCTAGGGAATGGAGATTTTGTTTCTACCTGTGTAATTTCCCATTTCTCAGAAAAAATAGTTGGATATATATATAGCTGGCTTTGTGTGTCACAAACTGTAAAGATTACTTCAGTGTGAAGACTGCTGCAAAGCTTTAATTGTATATCCACAATATACAAAATTTCAATGCACTGATTTCTGTTAAAAAACAAAAACAAAAAAAATGTATCTTTTCCATCAAAAGATGTGTTAACCATATGTACTTTGTGTGAGAAGCTATTTAGAGAAAAAGCCTTACAAAGTTCTGAGTCACAATATTCAAGACTTTCCAACTATACCAGCAGTAATACTATTGTCATCACTGTAGTATCAGAATTGCGACACAAAAAATATTTTCAAATTTAGAAGGTCACATGTCTGCAAGTGACAGCTTGAGGAACTTCAGCAACAACAACAACAACCACCATCTTGTACTGGTAATCAAAGCAGTTGCTGAAACATATATACAAACGAGACATTTGTATACTGGAAAGCAGTTTACAGCACGAAATACTGCTATAGGAAAGTAGTAAAGAGTAGAACCATCATGAATAAATTGTTGTTGTTAAGTGGCATATAGCCTAAGTTTGAGGGTTAGGAAGAAATGTGAATTGATTGTATATATTTTTTTATTATATAAATCTTATAATGTCTTAAAATTGGTGTTTGTATCATTTAGTTACGTAGTATGTACAAAATAATACAAGTAAGATACTAGTTTTTTAAAATAAAATAGATATACAGCTTCAATAAGCGTTATCAACAGAAAACACTATCGTTATATTAGAAACATATGTGGTTGATTTGAGCTGTCTGTCATCTTGGTCTCCGCCATATTGAAGGCGCTGAAAGTGACAGTTAGGTGGCTTCACTTTACTCCCCCGGATTAGTGAACCATACCGCCTCCAGCAATATTAGCTCCATGGTTACAAATGACTCTCGCCATCAACAACATTGCTTCGAAAACCATGGAGCATAGTATTCCTGTCATGTCACTCCAGCCATTAGGTATATATGTCTAAAACTATCTGAACTAAAACTATCATCTATCTGCTGGCCCATCCATTCTCGCCACTGTACAGGAGACTCGGAATAATTTTGAACTTTAACAAGACCTAGATATATATTATATGACTTGATCGTGACTGTACAAATTTGTATCCAGGTCTTGTTGAAGTTTCGATTCATTTGACATACTATAGTGAACCAATTTTAACGCTTATCCTGTTTCATATTTGCTTGAGCTCGCTTAATACTCGATCAGGGTATTAGAAGCAAGCCTGCATACATAATTATATTGGATTGCGAGTGTACTATGAATTGATGCACGAAAGTTATTAATCCATTCCCTCAGTCAGCCACAAAATGACTAGTAGGCTACTCAATTTCCTGTCTGTAGTTTGAACGACAATTAAAACACAGTTGGCCACGCATCTATGTATTCTATCCTCTATGGTTAGTCGTTTACCCACGGGTGATTCATATATATTATTACGACTGGTTAATGCAATGAACTTTCGTGATCTATAGGGCCCCGTATGTAAGAACATTATAATTAATTCATGGTGTTGACGATCGGGTACGTGTAGCCTATTAATTGCTAGACTAGCTAGATATCAACTTATTACCAAGTGCCATATTCAAACGTTTGTGGTGTATACGATGGCATGGTGCCGGTACGATATGGCTCTATAGACAAACAACAGAGCCGTAGTACAGTACCACACCATCGAATACACCACCAATTAAGAGCCATAGTAAACACCACGGATAGTTCTTGCATCACGGTTGGGGGAGGAGACCACGGAGGAAACAGGAAATTATCTGCATTCTTTTAGAGAGAGAGAGAGAGAGAGAGAGAGAGAATGAATGTTAGGATGTAACTAGTAGGCTACCACGCAACGTATGAGAGAGAGAGAGAGAGTAGGGAAGAGGGTGGGGTGTATTTACCGCTACGCATTATAGAGAGAAACTAAAGATCTGTTGATATATAAACATACGATATAGATAGAGATGAGAAATCGAGGGAGGTGGAGGAGGAAGAGGAGGTGGAGCCATGCGTGTGAGAAGAAAAGGATGCCAAACCTACGATTTTAACATGTATTTGGCAAGAAAGGTTATGTTATGTTTTAAGCAATGTTAATATATTTTATGATAATTCCATAGAACGATATAATTATAATGACCATCGATTGCCCTGGCTTCATCTTGGTGTTCTAATAACATTGGTTTGACAGAGATAAAATGAATACGTGGCAACATTGCATTTACTTTCACTCAGACACCGTTAAGTTCACGTTCTTTCACCACTAGGGTTATTACCTTATAGTCATGGTAATCCAGGGACTTTTGAGGTAATCCTTAAATTACGAGAAGATGTATTTTTAAGGCTCTGTTATTTGTCTATGGAATCATCGTACCGGTACCACACCATTGTACATACCACCAATGTTCTTGCATATGTCCCTTACTTTTATACCTGACACTACTGCCAGTCAATCGTCACAAGTCGTGTCGCTACATTTGCCAAATCACGAAGTGCAGTATGGAAATATAAGCTTCATGGGCTTGTAAACTGAATAACTATATAAGTTTAATAATGTGCCTCCTGAATGATTAAATATAACATGATGATTGAGTTGGTTAAATGTTTATCTTTTATGTTACCCTTCAAGAAACGCTGAGTGTGGCGACGCGACTATTGACTTGAGGTATTTTCAGATTATATTTAAGGTAATATTTGCTGACAAAAGTGAGAGTTATGCCTCGGGTGGCGGAGTTTGTCGGCCTGTGTGTGTGTGTGTGTGTGTAAGAGAGAGAAGGAAACTCAACAACAAGAGAGAGAGGGTCTATCAGAAACCAGTTGTCACGTACCAGCGTAATGGGATGGTCCATGGAATTCCCTCTCGCGATGTTTGGTTGAATATTGCCAGGTTTTCAATAATTTATTCAGGGTCATACATAACCCAAACAGCTAATGAGTGTTGAACTTCATAACGGAGGTGTATGTGTGTGTGTGTGTGTGTGTATAACAAACACGTTCGTCAACCTGTCACACATAGGCCATGGAGGTAAGATGCCAAATGATGTTTATATTACAATGTTTGTTTACGCAACATAAACATAAACAAACACATTTTACTCATTTTTATTCCCATTACACAGTAGGTTGTGCAAAAATAGGCTTCCTGTACTTTTAGACATTGTGAGTTGTACGCCTGCGAGCAACACCTACCGCTATTCCCCAAGTGTGATGATGAGAAGGGAGAAGTTTTGTGTCGGTAATTCTGGAGCAACTGAATCCTCCAAACTATTCCAAGCAACAGAACACCATTACTTTTGCTCTTCTGGTCCTGTTTCCTAGAATACTTTGGAGGAATCAAGGCACTCCAATGTACCAAAAACGAATTACCACCTTAAGAGAGCTTTGAACCTTTGAGGAAGTAATAAGAAAGGACTGAAAGAGTGCCACAGAGAGGAGTGACAGCACACACGAAGGAAATAAAGGAAAGGAGGGAGGTACGCTGGAAGTATTGATCAGAAAGGGAGCTATGACTGGGGAATGAAAGTGTCGCCCACACATACCCTTTAACTATTAAAATACTACCCAGAACATCACAAGTAATAATTATATATCCCATGCAACAAACGGCGTTCTCATACGAGGGTAGAATTAAACTGTTGAGGTAATTCACACCTTTTAGGGAAGACCGATTGACAACTATCGTACGTGTGGTTCAAGTATGTTAATGATAATGAGACCCCTCATCTATAAATTATCATTGTATATTAAGACTGAGTTTGTGTTTCATTATAATCTCTAACTATTCTTCCAGAGGCCTATGTGGCTAGGACGGGTTTCTCTTTCATGCTCAGTCAGTCATATATATGTATACTATAATATAGCACCATGGTCATATATATCCTTCCTGTGTGTGTGTGTGTGTGTGTGTGTGTGTAGCAATCAACCAAATCCCACCTCTGTATGTGTGTGTGTGTAGCAATCAACCAAATCCCACCTCTGTGTGCGTGTGTGTGTATGGCAACTTAATCCCACCTGTGTGTATGTCTGTTTAATTCCACCTGTGTGTGTGTCAATTTAATTCCACCTGTGTGTGTGTGTGGCAACTTAATCCCACCTGTGTGTTAGTTTAATCCCACCTGTGTGGCAACTTAATCCCACCTGTGTCAGTTTAATCCCACCTGTGTGTCAGTTTAATCCCACCTGTGTTTGTGTCAGTTTAATCCCACCCGTGTGTCAGTTTAATCCCACCTGTGTTTGTGTCTGTTTAATTCTACCTGTGTGTGTGTTTAATTCCACCTGTGTGTGTGTGTTTAATTCCACCTGTGTGTGTGTGTTTAATTCCACCTGTGTGTGTGTTTAATTCCACCTGTGTGTGTGTGTTTAATTCCACCTGTGTGTGTGTGTTTAATTCCACCTGTGTGTGTGTGTTTAATTCCACCTGTGTGTGGCAACTTAATCCCACCTGTGTGTGTGTCTGTTTAATTCCACCTGTGTGTGTGTGTTTAATTCCACCTGTGTGTGTGTGTGATTAATTCCACCTGTGTGTGTGTGTGTTTAATTCCACCTGTGTGTGTTACTGTTTAATCCCACCTGTGTGTGTGTGTGTGTGTATGGCAACTTAATCCCACCTGTGTGTCTGTTTAATTCCACCTGTGTGTGTGTGTGTGTGTGTGTGTAGCAATCAACCAAATCCCACCTCTGTCTGTGTGTGTGTGTAGCAATTTAAACACCTGTGTGTGTATATTTAGGAGGCGCGAGTGTGGCTTAGAGAGGAACTACTCGGTACGGGTAAGTGCCAACAAGCTGACTGTGGCTACCCCCCTCTACCCCCACCATGGCTCAACCCGGACAAACTTAGGAGGTAAGACAATAATATAATAACATGTCATTAATATATCTAACCTTTATTATTGTTGTTATTATTGGCGAGGGAAGTAAACGATTGGGGAATATACAGTCGTGGTCAATAATAATCATCCACATATGGGTATCTCAAACAATTTACTGTCTAATGTTTTCACGTTCACATAATTATGATGTTATTATTTTAAGTAGTGTGTAGCTACTTGTATTAAATTAAAAGATGGTAGTTAACCTGTGTCTGTGTGTGTGTGTGTTATTGTTTTAAAAGTAGTGTGTAGCTACTTGTATTAAATTAAAAGATGGTAGTTAACCTATTTATTGGAAAGTTTATCATCTAAGGAACAGAGGGAAGCTGTCAAACTCTTACGTGAGTTACCTCTATATGGATGATTATATTTGACCGCGACTGTATAATTATGTTTTTGGTATCAGTAGGCATAGATTTCACACCAAAATAAACAAGTTACCCACCGAATGATTTCAGAGTTGCGAGATTTACACGGAAAATAAGTGACCCAACCCCCTTAATTAAATTTATTACTGTGCCTCAACTTATATAAATAATTCTCTTTCCAACCTCCACGAATAAATCTATTACTTGGTGCCATATTTTCTTTCCACAGGGGCCAGCAATATTTCCACGTTAACTTCCTCAGTGTGTTTGTGAGTAACTTGGTGGGACTGTTATGTCTACTGACGGTACCCAATATACTGCAGATACTTAGGTCTACACAACGCTCCTCCACCCCCATCACCGCCTACAGGAGGTAAATAAAATATAGTGTAGAAAGTACGGTAATATATACTTTAACTTGACGGAATGGATAAGAACAAACTTGAGGACACTTGAATGACGACTTCGCTACTACCACTTACTTTTTTTTTTATTTCAGGTCAAAGCTAGATAAAAAAAAAACCCAGGGTCAAAAGAGTAGCATACAATGACCATCAGTAATTATTATTATAGTGCGATTTTGTCAGAAGATTAAATATAACTCGTGAAACAAACAGACTTAAAATAGCACCCACCAAGTCAACTGTCACCCTTCTCACCAACTGGAACGCAGAACACCGCTACACACCACACCTCACCATAAACAACACACACACAAAATACTTGGCATAACATACAACACATCTATGACATTCAAACAACATATCACGGCCATCAAAAACAAATGCATGCAAAAACTTAAAGGCCTCAGATCACTGGCCAGCACAACATTTGGACACAACAACAAAACCACAACCACTGTGTACAAACAATATATCCAATCAGTGATGGATTATGCAAGCCCTGCCTGGGCCTCAAACCTCACTGAGACACATCTCAACACCCTTCAGACCATACAGAACAGAGCCCTAAAGATAATCACAGGCTGCACAGCTACCACACCTTCAGACCACTTACACCATGAAAACAAAGTCCTCAAAATCAAGGATCATCTTGACATGAGAAGCATCAGGCCACCATTATCGTTTGATGATTTAGATTTGTTTCCTGGTTTACTTTTGGGGCAATCAAGGTGCTCCAATGTATGTACCAAAGTATGGGCCACATGTAGTAAAAGGGTACTTACATTTGGTTCCCTCCCTCCACAGGTACCTTGCCACACTGACCCATGTAAAGTTGTGGTATTCTGAGGACGTCTTCAATCCACAGTCAAGGTAAACACTGTCACTCTTCTCTGTGTATAATGTCTGGCAGTCCTATACGAGGGGAACTACAGTACAGTATCTTGTTTGTTATTTCTCTGCAGTGCTTTCAAGTTTTTCTGACGATATGTTGCTCTCTTGTATCTATTCCTTGCAGAGCCTTCAAATTTTGACAACATGTTACTCTTGTATTTATTTTACCTATTTTGCTCTTTTGTATTTCGTCCCTACACTGTTCTCTTCTATTTCGTCCCTATACTGTACTGAACTCTTCAATTTATTCCATGTAGTGTCTTCAAATCATTCAGACATTATGTTACTCTTGTTTTTATTCCCTGCAGAGCCTTCAAATCCATCCAGCAGGTGAGACAGCTTCACTCGAGTGCCTTCAGATCCTCTTCAGTCACCCAGACTGACATGGTCCTCACCCAGTGGGCCTTCTTCGGGTTGGTGGTTACCCGGGGACGCCAGCTGGGCCTCACCTACACCAGAGAGGAGGAGGAGGGACTGGTACACTTCTGGAGAGCCGTGGGGTACCTGCTTGGTATTGAGGACAGGTGAGGCAGTAATGTCACCCTCTGTCATATCTTGGTTAGTCCTTCCTATCTTTGATCTTCATCCTTCACCACAGTTTCATCTTTTTTTCTTCTTCATCCTTCACCACATTTTCATTCTTTGTTCTTCATCTTTCACTACATTTGATTCAGCAACAAGCTGCCATTATTATTTTTGTTCACCTGATTCCGTTTTATGCCATTCTTTGGACGAATTAAGACACGGTAATGTTCCAAAAGTGTATTAATTACCTCTGTAACTAATACAGTAAACACATTGTGTTCTGCAGGTTTAACCTCTGTGCCGGCGAGATGAGCGAAGTCCGAGAGCGGTGCAAGATGATCCAGGAACGAGTGATGGCCCCTGGTCTGGTCTCCCCGCCCCCACACTGTGCCACCATGACCGACGCTCTGCTACAGGGGGTGCACAGGATCACGCCCCCTATGGACCCCGACGCACTCACTGCCTTCACGCACTCGCTCTTTGACATCAAGCCTCCCTGTGACCTCTCTTACTATTCCAGTGTCACCTTCTCCAATATGGTTAGTGGTGGTAGTGTTATATAGTCTTTTGATATCTAGCCTCCCTCTGAATCCTCCATCATGGTTAGTTTTGGTAGTCTGATATAGTCTTTTGATATCTACCCTCACCTCTGAAGCCTCTCCTACTACTCCAACATGGCTAGTGGTGGTAGTCTTTTATATAGTCTTTTGATATCTAGCCTCACCTCTAAAGCCTCCCCTATTACTCCATCATGGTTAGTGGTGTTAAGTCTCCTTGCTACTGTATCATATCCACCATTATTTCCTTCATGGTTATTTAGTTAAGTCATTTAATGTATACTGAAGATATATATAATTTTTTTATAGTGCTAAATAATAATCATCCACATATGGGTAACTCAAACAATTTACTCTAATGTTTTCACGTTCACATATGATGTTATTGTTTTAAGTAGTGCTTAGCTACTTGTGTTAAATTAAAAGATGGTAGTTAATGTGTGTCTGTGTGTGTTATTGTTTTAAGTAGTGCGTAGCTACTTGTGTTAAATTAAAAGATGGTAGTTAATCTATTTATTGGAAAGTTTATCATCTAAGGAACAGAGGGAAGCTGTCAAAATCATAGGTGAGTTACCCCTATATGGATGATTATATTTGACCGCGACTGTATGTAGTGCTAAATACTAATCATCTCATTGTGTGTACAGTATAATCACTCTGGCAAAATAAAATAATCATGAGTCAGTCAAAACAAATTTAAAAGAATAGCCTACACTGGTGTTTAAATATTTTGACGGAAGATCTATAATTATACTCAAGTGACGGAAAAGAGGGACCTCATTCACGTAGGAAAAAGAAGAAGAAGAGTGACAGCCCCAAAGATAGGAAAGGGATCAGTTAGGGGTCCGAAGGTGCGCCCAAACCCTCAATCTAATTAATAAGAGTTTCCCATTGCCAACAGGTGTGGATCTTCGAGTGCGTGTTTCACCTGCCCGTCGTGGGTCACCTTGTGCGTTGGTGGGTCAACATGCTGCTCAACCTTAACCTCAACATCTGCAACCATCACCCGTCTATTGTTGCCTTCATGATGCACGTTGAAAAGTACATCCTCTTTCTGATCCCGTTTTTTGTCAATATGTTGAAGTCAGTCGGGAATGTACTGCTTTTGTTGGTTTATTTTAGAAAGGAAAAATGATTCTTAGGTAAGTTTCTTTGGCGATACAATTTGGCGTATATTCATTTTGCAGAAGTAATGAATACGATGGTAGATGTAGTCAGAAATTGAGATGAGTTTGGTCATCTTAAGGACGGGGGCTGAGATGTAATGGAAGAGGTATACTGTAAAAAAAAAATGTGCCCTCTGCTTTAGTAAGTCATATTATTTATTATCACGAGAACTAGCAAAAGGAAATGAAGTGAGAGAAGGAAGATGATCAATAGTAAGTTTAAAAGTGATGGTATTGTGTGGTAGGCGGTCAGTAAGGAAGATGATCAATAGTAAGTTAAAAGTGATTGCATTGTGTGGTGGTCAGTAAGGAAGATGAATCAATAGTAAGTTAAAAGTGTTGGTATTGTGTGGTAGGCGGTCAGTAAGGAAGATGATCAATAGTAAGATCAATAGTAAGTTAAAAGTGATTGCATTGTGTGGCAGTCGGTCGGTATTCTCTAGCTATCAACAACACCCTCAGGCCCCAGACTACATTACCACTTGTAACTATAGAGATGGATGACTGAATGAACGGTTCCTTCTGACGCGAGTGAATACATTTTTATCACACGGTTGATTTAGCTTTTTTTACTTCTGACTGAGTCCTTTGAAGGGATGTTGAAGGCACTGATGATTAGACTTTTACTATGATTACTCTGTAGTTGAATTATTTGTACTTGTCAATAAAACTCTTTTTTCAGACTCTTGGTGTCCTTACCCAACATTTCTGTCATTGAAACGGCAACAGATTGGATCAAATTACAAAATGAGAACAATATCCAACCTAACCTGGAATCTGGTTGTGTTATACTCTTTCTTCTTTGTTGTTGGTGTGATAATGGAAAGGTAAATAATCTATACACACATAGGACTGAAATTACATGAAAACAATATCCAACCTAACCTGGAATCTGGTTGTGTTATACCGTACTCTTTCTTCTGTGTTGTTATTGTTGTTGTTGTTGGTGTGATAATGGCTGGAGTCAACTGAACAATCCATAAATCACTCCCCTTCACAGTTAGCCTTCTAAAACATCTGCAGGATTTTATTATTATACAAATACACCATTTAATACAGCTTAATTTATTTGCATATCATAAATAAGCTTTTATAATAAAGAAATCAGTTACATTATTACTGATGTATGCCCCTTGCCTTCCATGGAATATTAAGGTGGTAATTCACTTTTGGTTACATTGGAGTGTCTTGATTCCTCCAAAGTATGCCAGGAAACAGGACCAGGAGAGCAAAAATAATGGTGTCCTGTTGTTGCTTGGAATAGTTTGGAGGATTCAGTTGCTCCAGATTTACCAACACCGAATCTCCTCCTTAAGTGCGGCCTAAGATTTTATCATCAGTGAATTGAAGGCTACTGACAGATTCCTTCAAGCAACACCAAGAAACAGACCACACTTGTACTGAGCTGGTCTATTTTCAGTCAGTTTGGGTAATCAAGTGACCTTACAATATGCTGATAATAAATACCTTCACCCAGGTGTTAACATTTTGGAGTGATATACAGCAAGTTTGTTAGAATAATTAGCAGCTGTAACATTACAAGGAGTGTAATAAGAAAGTTATTCCTAAATTGTGCACATAACTTACTTAGACACCATTAACACTGCTGAAGGAACCAGACCTGTCAAAGAAAAAAAAGGTATCATTAACAGTGTGGACATTTATTGTTTTTTATTTTTATTATTATTATTATTATTGCCAAGGCAGTATAAACTTCTGATATTTATTTTTTTTTATTTATTTATTTTTTTTTTTTTTTTTTTTTTTTTTTTAACTTTTATATTTTCTATATATATTTTTTTTTTATCATCAAATGTGCTAGTTAAAAGTACTGTACAAAGAAAAAGAATAAGAAAAATAAGAATAAAAAGAAGAAGAAAGAGGAATACAAAGAGGAAAAGAGAGAATTTGATGATTTGGTGATAATCAAAGATACTTATTTGGATAACAATGAAGATTTTGATATAATGAGAAAAACCAAGTTAGTGCATGTGGTATTAATATCACTCGTACTGAAGCCATACTCACCTAAAGCATCCAGTGGCTTGTCCATGTCTTCTTCTGAAAACAGTTTACGTGGGAATGACATGGAAAGTTTGACTGGCTCGTCGGCCGGCTCCCCGTCCTGCCGGTTCAGACTGATCCAGAGGCGGACGGCAGAGAGGGCCTCCTTGGCTTTAAACTCCTGTACCATTGGTGTGCCTGACGGAAGGCGGATCTAGACGGACAGAGAATTGAAATTAGAAGATGAGAACAGCATCCAAGACTGGTTAAAGAACGACACCGTATGAGAAATATCCACCAGTGGTCATGTATGGTATCTTTGGTGTGAAATCTAGACACACACAGGTAAAAAATCTAGACACACACAGGCCTGAAATTACATGAAAACAATATCGAATCTAACCTGGAATCTGGTTGTGTTATACCGTACTCTTTCTTCTGTGTTGTTGTTGTTGGTAGTGTAATATTGGAAAGGTAAAAAATCTAGACACACATACAGGATTAAAATTACAAAATGAGAACAAAATCCAACCTAACCTGAATCTGGTTGTGTTATTCTCTTTCTTCTGTGTTGTTGTTGTTGGTAGTGTGATAATGGAAAGGTAAAAAATATACACACACACAGGACTGAAGTTACAAAATGAGAACACAATCCAACCTAACCTGGAATATGGTTGTGTTATACTCTTTCTTCTTTTTTGTTGTTGTTGTTGTTGTTGGTGTTGGTGTGATAATGGAAAGGTAAAAAATATATACACACACACAGGATTGAAATTACATGAAAACAATATCCAATCTAACAACAACAACAACAAAAAAAGGACTGAAATTACATGAGAACAATATTGAATCTAACCTGGAGTCTTGTCGTGGTATACTCTTTCTTCTGTGTTGTTGTTGTTGGAGCAGCTGTGGGTGGTGGTGTTGGCTTGGTGGGTGCGCTGGTGGTGGCTCCTGGCTCGCTCTTATTCCCGAACATCTCCTTGCGTGCCTGCCTGTCCCTCTCGATCTGCTCCTTCACTCTGTCCCTTGCCATCTTGTCCTCCAGTTTCTCCTTCTTGCGCTCCTCGGCGATCTTTTTCATTTCGAGTTCTTGCATCCTGGCGAAACATTTTTACAGTGAAACATTGTAAATTAAAACAAACGTCTTTTAAGGACCCTGTGATGGTGTATGAAAAATGGAGGCTTCTGATTACTCTTGACTATGCCACGAAACAAGCTCCTTCCATATAGGTGGTGTTTCGTGGCAATATTTGAAGGACTCATTTACCTCCAATTTTCTTACTACATCACAGGGTCCCTTAACTTACAAGGTATCTTATAACCTGAGTTGAAATAATGGAATAAATATTAAATAATCATAAAATATAAATATAAAAATAAATATAAAATAATCATAAAAATCTAGAATTCAATTTAGCTAGTGTATTGGAAATGGGTAAGACTGAAGGAAACCATAATTGGAGAACGTAAAAAAAAAAAAAAAAGAGAGAGAGAAGAAAATGACGGTTACCTCATTTCCTGACGTAACAATCTGGTAAATACAACACACACACACACACATACATACACACACACACACATACACACACACACACACAAACACACACATACACACACACACACACACACACACACACACATACACACACACACACACACAAACACACACACACACACACACACACACAAACACACATACACACACACACACACACACACACACATACACACACACACACACACACACACACACAAACACACACACACACACACCTGAAAACTAGAGTGTCTGTTCACTTACGCTCGTTTCCGCTCGGCAATTTGTTGACCCATTTGTATGCGCTTCTTCTCCCTCTCCCTTGCCTCTTGCTCCTCTTGCATCTCCCGTTCTTTCCTTCGTTGCTTTATCTTACTCTCCAATTCTCTCTTCTGTCATTAATGTAGGAGAGGAAATATTACTGTAAGCCCTTAAGAGGTTAATGGAGCATCTTGATTCCTCCAAAGTATGCCAGGAAACAAGGCCAGATGAAGAAAAGTAATGGTATCCTGTTGCCTGGAATAGTTAGGAGGAATCATTTGCTCCATATTTACCACCTAAAACAATGTGCTATATATCCCCTTAATTAAGAGGTTAATTCACTTTTGTTACAATGGAGCATCTTGATTCCTCCAAAGTATGCCAAGAAACAAGACCAGATGAACAAAACTAATGGTATTCTGTTGTTTGTTTGGAATAGTTTGGAGGAATCAGTTACTCCAGACTTACCAACATTGTACAATTGCCGACGAATCGATCCAAGACAAGTAGCTTAGAAATGTTGGGGTAGTATGCCTTTCGCACTTGGCAACACTGGCGTTCATATTATTATCATGGGGTTTATTCGTCTGGTGTATCGAAACGAATTTTGAGATTTGTTGAAATAAAAACAACGGCCCTGACACTTTATCTACAAAGTAAAAAACCACATTTGTTTCACAGATTCGTGAACAAATCAAATCCAATTAAATCCCGTTTGATCGTAACTTTTCCATCTAAGCTCCTTTTCCTCACTCTATGGCCCGCTTCTCAAACATATTTCCTCATCTTAGTGCTACATAACCATACTCTGGTGCTAGTTTCACCTTATATTATTAGTTAAATAACAATGTGCAACACAATTTCACCTCGGAATGGCACAATGCAAACAGAAATATGATCAAATTATATCAGGTGTATTTGTGGTGTTACGTTTCTCTCTCTGCAGTATATCATATCATGACATGACATTCATATTAAATTATTTAATATTACATACCAAGATGCAAACCTAATATAACAACAAAACACCAATATATATTTGAGAACTCTTATGCCAACAAAATCTCCAGACTTGTTTTGATTTACGAGACGAATAAACCCCATGATAATAAAGAGCTATAGATGAGCGACAGTGTTACCAAGTGAGGAAGGAAGGCATCGTACCACCATCCATGTCTCTGACCTACTTGTTTGTTCTCAATACATTCATCGACAACAACTGTACAGCCGGCAGCATATATTCGCGTCCATCTCATGTATTTAATATTGCTAACATAACCAGATAATTACATTCTGAACCAGTTTTTATTCTAACAACATAAGTAATTTACCATATGAGAACTATATCTGTCATCTCTTCATTAAAATTGTATTACAACATCACTATAACTAATACATTACAACATAAGTAATTTACCTTATGAGAACTATATCTGTCATCTCTTCATTAAAATTGTATTACAACATCACTATAACTAATACATACACAGGTGGAAATGAAGCCAACTTATACTGCCAACTGTACATCCTTCTTAAGGGGATAGTATATTTTTTTATAAATTAGAACATCCCGATATCCTGTATAGTATGTCAGGGAACAGAACCATGTTAGCATAAATAAAGGCGGCCTGTTGCTTGGAATACTTTGGAGGAATTAGTTGCTCCAGATTTATCCCTTCAAGATAACACAAATATATTACATAACTTATTATATACAACCCTGTAAATTTGTTTTGGTTTTTGATAACTTTGAAAATCTATAATGCTTTTAAATGGAAGAACCTCTTATATGGTAATTTGGAGTTACTGATTCCTCCAGTCTATGCCAGGAAATGAATCACGTCAATGTTACAACCAATAAGTCAGGTATGTTTCTGTGACCCAGTTTGGAGTGTAATAATCCAAATCAATCAAGCAAGGAAGAATCAAATCAACCAAGTAAGTCAGACCCAGAAATTGATCCATTTAAATTCTAGTCGTACCCACAGGCGGGGAATCGAACCCCGGACCACAGAAATCTCAGGCAGTGCTTCTACCGGGTAAGTCATAAGAGTACCCCACTGACGTAGCTTTCAAATTCTGCCTTTAACTCTCAGGTCCGTCCATTACAGGAGGATTCAGTAACACCTAGAATTCACCGTCACGAATTTTCCTCTTTCAAGTTTGCCCTCGTGAAAACAAATGCCAACAACTGACCTTCTGCAGCTTCTCCTCCTCGGTCAGTGATTTCTTCTCTTCGGTGGACTCGGAGAAGTTGGAATGTCCGGACTTGACTGCGTGGAACTCGACCTCCTCAGACGTCTTGAACAGCTTCCCACAACTGCCAACACAATGCTAAGGATTAGTATCAAGAACTTTTATTTAATTGCAATTTTTTTTGTGTGGTTTGGGTATACAGTACTGTTATGTTGCGATGTAACATTGCAGAACAAATAAAAAAATCCTTGCTTTCTTCAGGTTGTACATTGCATATGAAGCTTTATAGCTAACCTGGAAAGCTAAATTAAATACAATCGTGTAACAATACATAATTATATATATATTTTTTGTGTACTATATCATTGTCTGGTTTAGAAGCAATTTATAAGCACTCGATAGATGATGCCAATCTGCGTAGTGCGAGACTCATAAATAAATGTTGTGAGGTGATTTGGTTAAGGGAGTATTATGTAAAGTGTTGGTAAATATAGAGTGACTGATCCATCAAAATTTTCCAAGCAACCAAGGGACACCATTATTATTATTATTATTATTATTATTATTATTATTATTATTATTATTATTTTTTTTTTTTTTTTTTTTTTTTTTTTTTTAATCTGGTCCCGTCTTGCTTTGGGGGAATCAACCGTAGTCCTTTCTTAGAAGTTGTAAGTGTGAATAATGAAGCACCTTAAGTGATATAGAGGTTTGAAATGTGTGGATGGGGAGGAACTAAAACAGAAGCAAACCAACACACGACCCTGAAACAGTCTGAGGTTCAGCTGCGGCCACAAGAAAAAAAAAAACAGACCTGAAAAATGGGCCCCTCTTCAAGCCTAATAATTATAGGTTAAAGCCCCTTCCACACGAGAGGCAAAAAGACTGCGGGCAGACACTGTTACCAATTTTGTGGGATGGTGGGTGGCACAAATGGCTGCTGGGGACTATTTGATCTGGTAACAGTGGAAAAAAGCGAGAGAATTCCACTCAGTTACCCGTGCCCGGCCGTCTTTTTGCCTCTCGTGTGGAAGAGGCTTAAGACACGCTGCTGTACACAACAACGACTCAACAACAACAACAACAACAACGACTCAACAACAACAACAACAACAACGACGACTCAACAACAACAACAACGACGACTCAACAACAACAACAACGACGACTCAACAACAACAACAACAACAACGACGACTCAACAACAACAACAACAACGACGACACATTCTATTACGCTAGATCGGGGACACATGGTAAGTACTGTACATCCGTTTCACACGCCCACAACTGTACCACGGGGAATAGAAGGAAGTCTAAATGCAGGCGCTTGGTAAGTGCGACTATTTCACGCGTTCGCAATTGTACCGGGGGAAAACGTAAACAAGTCAGGTGTCATACTCATCACACTTAATGGACTTGGCAGCGTCGTCTCCTTCCTGGTTTTCCTCGGCTGCTGTGCTTGAATTCTCGCCCTCTTTGCTTGAGCCCTCGCCCTCTTTGCTGCTTGAACCCTCGCCCTCTTTGCTGCTTGAACCTTCGCCCTCTTTCCCTCCTCCTCTTTCATCTTCTGTTGTGTCTGTATGATGGTGGGAACAATTAGTATTATTATTAAGTAAAGCTATATAATTTACCACCAAAGTATTATTATTATTATTATTATTTTTATCAGTAGTAGTAGTATTTTTACTGTTATTATTATTTTTCAGTATTATTATTATTATTATTATTATTATTTCTATCAGTAGTAGTAGTAGTAGTATTTTTACTGTTATTATTATTTTTCATTATTATTATTATTATTATTATTTCTATCAGTAGTAGTAGTACTTTTACTGTTATTATTATTTTTCAGTATTATTATTATTATTATTATTATTATTATTATTTTTATTTTTATAAGTAGTAGTAGTATTTTCACTGTTATTATTATTTTTCAATACTGTATTATTATTTTTCATTATTATTATTGTTGTTGTTATTTAAATATTTATTAATATTAAGGGGGAAGTTTTGTTGGTAAATCTGGAGTAACTGAAACCTCCAAACTATTGCAAGCAACAACAGAACACCATGATTTTTGCTCTTCTGGTCCTGTTTCCTGACATACTTTGGAGGAATCAAGCACTGCCCTCTGTACTATAAGGCCTGTCAGTGAGCCAAGAGCTACCACAAACAAATACATTTTTTTATTGGTATTCATCAACTTTTTGCACACTGTATGTCATTGTTGTTGTGTTAAATTATCCAACATTATTGTCTTTTCCAACAATAGTACCCTTTAAACCAGGCCAAGGTAAGTAATTAATTGTACTAAGTAATGGAAGAAAATAAATGCTGACAGTTTTTATGAAGGTAAAAAAGTTTATACACATCTATATACACATCTATACACAAAATATTTACAGGTACAGCTGAGTAAACTCATATATATATATATATATATATACTTTATTTTGTTAATGTTTCCAACTTTCCTTCTTTTAACATTCTTGTCATTCTTAATTCTTAACTCCCGCACCCCCCGCACCCCCCCCAAGCCTTTCCCCCTATTCCCGCACCCCCCAAACCTGTCCCCCTACTCCCGCACCCCCCAAACCTGTCCCCCTACTCCCGCACCCCCCAAACCCCCCCCACAAGCCTGTCCCCCTATTCCCGCACCCCCCAAACCCCCCCCCCCTATTCCCGCACCCCCCTAACAGCCATGAATTAATTACCCCCCAGCTCCACCATCACCAACTGACCTTGACCCATGGCCTGAGGTTCGGCAGCTGGGGGGTCATTGATGCCGGGGTCGTCAGCGTGTGCCAGTAGCCATTCCATCGCCTGCTCCACTCCTCCACCCGTCACCGAAATGGCTTTCTTACTGTAATGAAATGTTGACGGCGAGAATGGTCAAAATGGAGTATTAATTTGTTGTCAACTTAATAAAATGTTGACAGCGAGAATGGTCAAAATGGAGTATTAATTTGTTGTCAACTTAATAAAATGTTGACAGCAAGAATGGTCAAAATGGAGTTATAATTTGTTGTCAGCTTAATAAAATGTTGACGGCGAGAATGGTCAAAATGGAGTATTAATTTGTTGTCAACTTAATAAAATGTTGACAGCAAGCATGGTCAAAATGAAGTAATAATTTGTTGTCAATTTAATGGCTTTCTTACTGTAATAAAATGTTGAAGTAATAATTTGTTGTCAACTTAATAAAATGTTGACAGCAAGAATGGTCAAAATGGAGTATTAATTTGTTGTCAACTTAATAAAATGTTGACAGTGAGAATGGTCAAAATGGAGTATTAATTTGTTGTCAACTTAATAAAATGTTGACAGTGAGAATGGTCAAAATGGAGTATTAATTTGTTGTCAACTTAATAAAATGTTGACAGTGAGAATGGTCAAAATGGAGTATTAATTTGTTGTCAACTTAATAAAATGTTGACGGAGAGAATGGTCAAAATGGAGTTATAATTTGTTGTCAACTTAATAAAATGTTGACAGCAAGAATGGTCAAAATGGAGTAATAATTAGTTGTCAATTTAATGGCTTTCTTTCTGTAATAAAATGTTGACAGCGAGAATGGTCAAAATGGAGTATTAATTTGTTGTCAACTTAATAAAATGTTGACAGCAAGAATGGTCAAAATGGAGTATTAATTTGTTGTCAACTTAATAAAATGTTGACAGCGAGAATGGTCAAAATGGAGTAATAATTAGTTGTCAATTTAATGGCTTTCTTTCTGTAATAAAATGTTGACAGCAAGAATGGTCAAAATGGAGTATTAATTTGTTGTCAACTTAATAAAATGTTGACGGCGAGAATGGTCAAAATGGAGTATTAATTTACTGTGTCAACTTAATTAAGGACCCTGTGATTGTGTTTTAAAATTGAAGACTTTTGATTCCTCCTGACCATGCCACAAAACAAACAATATAGGTGTGTGTGTGTGTGTGTGTGTGTGTGTGTGTGTGTTGTGTGTGTGTGTGTTGTGAGTGAGTGTGTGTGTGTTGTGAGTGAGTGTGTGTGTGTGTGTGTTGTGAGTGTGTATGTGTGTGTGTGTGTGTGTGTGTGTGTGTGTGTGTGTGTGTGTGTGTGTGTGTTGTGAGTGAGTGTGTGTGAGTGTATGTGTGTTGTGAGTGTGTTTCGTGGCAATATTTGAAGGACTCATTTACCTCTAATTTTTTGAAAAGGAAAAGGCAATATTACTAAAAAAATATGAAGGAAATTGAAAGAAAGGAGGGATAGGAAGGTGACGACGAAAAGGTGGGACGGCAAAAATCGAAGGAAATGGAAATAAGAGAGGGACATGAAAACACAAAGGAAATAGTAGGAAATAGAAGGAAATAGTAGGAAAAGAAGGACATTAAAACACAAAGGAAATAGTAGGAAATAGAAGGAAATAGTAGGAAAAGAAGGACATTAAAACACAAAGGAAAGAGTAGGAAATAGAAGGAAATAGAAATAAAGGAGGGACATGAAAACACAAAGGAAATAGTAGGAAAAGAAGGAAATAGAAATAAAGGAGGGACAGCAAAAATGAAGGAAATAGTAGGAAAAGAAGGACATTAAAACACAAAGGAAATAGTAGGAAATAGAAATAAAGGAGGGACAGCAAAAATGAAGGAAATAGTAGGAAATAGAAGGAAAGGAAGGACAACAAACAAGCACAAAGGAAATAGTAGGAAATAGAAGGAAATAGAAATAAAGGAGAGACAGCAAAAATGATGGAAATAGTAGGAAAAGAAGAACATTAAAACACAAAGAAAATAGTAGGAAGTACAGTAGAAGGAAATAGAAATAAAGGAGGGACGGCAAAAACGAAGTAAATAGTAGGAAATAGAAATAAAGGAGGGACATGAAAACACAAAGGAAATAGTAGGAAATAGAAATAAAGGAGGGACAGCAAAAATGAAGGAAATAGTAGGAAATAGGAGGAAATAGTAGGAATTAGGAGGAAATAGATGGAAATTGGAGGAAACAGAAGGAAATAATAGGAAATGAGGGACATGAAAAATGAAGGAAATAGGAGGAAAGGAGGGACATGAAAAATAAAGGAAATAGGAGGAAATAATAGGAAACAGAAGGAAATAGGAGGAAATAATAGGAAAATGAGGGACATGAAACACATACGAAGGAAATAAATACAAAATAAATTGGAAAATACAATAAATACAGAAATATAATACAAACAAAAAATAAAAAATAATCGGAAAAATACAACAAATAAAAGAAAATTGGAAAAATAACAATACAACAAATAATAGAAAATTGGAAATACAATAAATACAGAAATATAATACAACAAAAAAATAAATGAGTATTGGAAAGATAATACAATAAATAAAAGAGAATTGGAAAAATACAACAAATAAAAGAGAATTGGAAAAATACAACAAATAAATAAAAGAAAATTGGAAAGATAATACAATAAATAAGAGAATTGGAAATACAATAAACGCCGAAATACAATACAAAAATAAAATAAAAAATAATCGGAAAAATACAACAAATAAAAGAAAATTGGAAAGATAATACAACAAATAAGAGAATTGGAAATACAATAAACGCCAAAATATATTAATACAAAAATAAAATAAATGAGAAATTGAAAATATAATAGAATAAATTTTAATAAATATTTACTTACGCACTATTTTCGGTGAATCCCATTTCCAATAAAGTCTGTAAAGCTGACATATTGACGGTGATTTATTAATACACAACTTATCCTAGCCTTGGAGCACCCTGGAGCACCCTGGAGGACGAAGGAGCAGATAATAATGTGATAATAAAATATTTTGCCTTGTGGTGGTGTTGATGGAGGAGGAGCTGTTGTTGTTGTTGCCTTGTTGTTGGGGTTATCGTACGTTGTGGTGCCTATTGTTATACTTTGGATCATATTTAAGTACATTCGTGGTGTATACGATGGTGTGGTACCGGTTCGATGCCTCTGTTGTGTGCTTATGGAGTCCTTGCATCGTTACCATGTCATCGTATACACTATGGATGATCTTGAATACGGCCTATGTGTATTTTCGTCAGTAATTTTATCGTACCGGGACTCGAACCTCATTTTAAACAGTTAAATGTAATAAAAAGGGATCTATATACTACCCACTAGACCATGTCACAAGGCGATATATATTTTTTCCACATTTGCTAGCCTAGGATTTGAATCACAGGTGGGTGAAACGTGCCGGAGTATTATGATTATTTTTGGAATTATCGTACCACTCGTATGCATGGGTAGACAGGTCTCAAACTGGTGGATTTTCGGGTTGAGTTATTTATTTATTTGCTTTGTCAATGCCACCTCTCACCTATTACATTACTTTAATTAATATTAGGCGTATGTACTGTATGTATATCTGGGTTTTGGAAAGCTGAAAGGACGTGCATGGTTGATTATTTAATGGATGCAGGGGTGAGGAATTATTTAATATAATTATAGCCGGCTTTATTTTTCAATGCCACCTCTCTCCTATTACATCACTTTAATTAATATTAGGCATATGTACTGTATGTATATCTGGGTTTTGGAAAGATGAAATGACGTGCTGTATTAGTTAATTCAATGGATGTAGGCCAATAGACTGACTCACTGACTGACTAATCTAACTGTTTGATAACTAGTTGATGAATTGACTGACATAATTGCATAGTTAGAAAATACGACCTATGCTTTGTTCATTGATTACGTAGTGTGGTGAAAGAATTATTTGTGTAGTTTGCGACAGACAGACGGGATGAACACACACACAAAAAAAAAAACAAAAAAAACACAGGCTACAAAGATCGACCAAACGTTTTGAGAACACCACCAACAGCAGCTCTTCTGGCCAAACCAAACATTTCCTATCCTCGTGACCCAAGACTAATGTGAGAGCGAACGTTCGGCAAATCTACATACAGGCTGAATGAGTCATTTATTATGTATGTTGTACGTAGTGGCAGCTAGTATCTCATTGAGTATAGAAAACCACCAGCAGACTGCATGGTTAGTGGCATCTTAGCGAGGCGAGGTGTAGGCTATATATACTGCTCTTACTGCAAATACTCAGACTGCATTCATTACTCAAACGCCCTCAGATTCGCATTGTAGCCTCTGCCCTACCCTACAGGAGAGAGAGAGAGAGAGAGAGACAGACAGACAGACAGACAGAGAGAGAGAGAGAGAGAGAGAGAGAGAGAGACAGACAGAGAGAGATTATTTTATACAGAGAGAAGCTACTTTAAACCCTTCATTCATTCCCTTGCCATCACCCTTGCAGGAAGAACCAGTTAATTGGTGTGTGTGTGTGTTGTTGACAAAAAAAAAAAAAAAAAAAAAAATGTGGCCACGTCGCTATGACACACAAGAAGTTTCAACAAGAAGAAGATCTACTATATATGAACTTAACAACAGAGAAAGTAATGTATCGTGGGGCGACATGTGTGCTGCAACCCGACATTGGGGACTGGCGGAGATAATAGTGTTGATAATAGTGTTCTTAGGGACGCCCATAGCAACCTTCATATCCATACGTTACATGAAGGTAATGGTTAATCTGACGGGGTTGGTGTTGGTGATGACTGTAGTGACTGCCTTGTCGTTCCTTGGGGTTTGTGTCGCTATCCGTTTCGCCCTTCAATCTACAAGTGCTACCACGAGGCTACAGCAGGTAACGCCATATTTATATTATTTTTTTTTTTTTTTTTGCCAAATAATAATAATAATAATAATAATAATAATAATAATAACAATTGCCTACTACTACTACAAGTGCTACCACGAGGCTACAGCAGGTAACGCCATATTTATATTATTTTATTTATTTTTTTGCCAAATAATAATAATAATAATAATAATAATAATAACAATTGCCTACTACTATTATAAGTGCTACCACGAGGCTACGGCAGGTAACGCCATATTTATATTATTTTATTTATTATTTTGCCAAATAATAATAATAATAATAACAATTGCCTATTACTATAAGTGCTACCACGAGGCTACAGCAGGTAACGCCATATTTATATTATTTTATTTATTTTTTTGCCAAATAATAATAATAATAATAACAATTGCCTATTACTATAAGTGCTACCACGAGGCTACAGCAGGTAACGCCTTATTTATATTAGTTTATTTATTTTTTTGCCAAATAATAATAATAATAATAATAATAATAATAATAACAATTGCCTATTACTATAAGTGCTACTACGAGGCTACAGCAGGTAACGCCTTATTTATATTATTTTATTTATTTTTTTGCCAAATAATAATAATAATAATAATAATAATAATAATAATAATAATAATAATAACAATAACAATAATAATAATAATAATAACAACAATAATAATAACAATAACAATAATAATAATAATAACAATAATTACAACAATAATAACAATAATAACAACAACAACAACAATAATAATAACAACAATGATAACAATAACAACAACAATAATAATAACAATAATAATACATATAATAATAACACACACACACACACACACACACTGATTACCCAACCACTCACTCACTCACTCCCTTTCAAGTTTTCAACGGTCCCTTCTTTTATCTATTTCACTTTTATATATATGTTCGTGCTGGTTGTCCCACCTCTACAGTTAATTGTCACCTTCCACCAGGCTTAGGGAGGTCTTCTTACGTTCTAATAATAATAATAATAATAATAATAATAATAATAATAATAATAATAATAATAACATCTCTCCTCTCTTTATCATTCTACACCACGTTCTACACCATGGAGGTAGTATAAGTGGAGTCGCCATTAGGACCTGAAGATTTGTGAAGCCACCAATCTGTCATTTCCGGCGCCTTCAAGATGGCGCATACCTTTGTATGTCAGGTCAGAAGTCCAATTATACTAAACATATCTTTGTGTCCGCCATATTGAAGGCGCCGAAAATGACAGTTCGGCTTCTTCACTTTACTCCCCTGTGAATAGTGAGCCATGGCGACTCCACCTATACTACCTCCATGTTCTACACAGGCTCACCTTGACCACAACAACATTAATTTTCATTATTTTCTTTTTCCTTCGGGTCACTGTGTTGCATGTGACGTCAAATGAATCCAGCGGGACTTTTGTTGAAATATTATATAGTCGGAATGGAAAGTTAAGTTATATAGTATTGCAGGAAGGAGGAAAATAGTGATCGATTCTAATAAGCTTCGATCGATATTTCTGTAAACGTAGACAATATTTCTGTAAACATCGATATTTCTGTAAACGTAGATATTTCTGTAAACGTCGATATTTCTGTAAACGTAGACAATATTTCTGTAAACATCGATATTTCTGTAAACGTAGACAATATTTCTGTAAACATCGATATTTCTGTAAACGTCGATATTTCTGTAAACATCGATATTTCTGTAAACGTCGATATTTCTGTAAACATCGATATTTCTGTAAACGTCAATATTTCTGTAAACATCGATATTTCTGTAAACATCGATATTTCTGTAAACGTAGACAATATTTCTGTAAACTTCAATATTTCTGTAAACATCGATATTTCTGTAAACGTAGACAATATTTCTGTAAACGTCAATATTTCTGTAAACGTAGACAATATTTCTGTAAACATCGATATTTCTGTAAACGTAGACAATATTTCTGTAAACGTCAATATTTCTGTAAACGTAGACAATATTTCTGTAAACATCAATATTTCTGTAAACGTAGACAATATTTCTGTAAACGTCAATATTTCTGTAAACATCGATATTTCTGTAAACGTAGACAATATTTCTGTAAACATCGATATTTCTGTAAACATCGATATTTCTGTAAACATCGATATTTCTGTAAACGTCAATATTTCTGTAAACGTCAATATTTCTGTAAACGTAGACAATATTTCTGTAAACATCGATATTTCTGTAAACATCGATATTTCTGTAAACATCGATATTTCTGTAAACGTCAATATTTCTGTAAACGTAGACAATATTTCTGTAAACATCGATATTTCTGTAAACTTCAATATTTCTGTAAACTTCAATATTTCTGTAAACGTCAATATTTCTGTAAACGTAGACAATATTTCTGTAAACATCGATATTTCTGTAAACTTCAATATTTCTGTAAACATCGATATTTCTGTAAACGTAGACAATATTTCTGTAAACGTCAATATTTCTGTAAACGTCAATATTTCTGTAAACGTAGACAATATTTCTGTAAACGTCAATATTTCTGTAAACATCGATATTTCTGTAAACGTAGACAATATTTCTGTAAACATCGATATTTCTGTAAACATCGATATTTCTGTAAACATCGATATTTCTGTAAACGTCAATATTTCTGTAAACGTAGACAATATTTCTGTAAACATCGATATTTCTGTAAACATCGATATTTCTGTAAACATCGATATTTCTGTAAACGTCAATATTTCTGTAAACGTAGACAATATTTCTGTAAACATCGATATTTCTGTAAACTTCAATATTTCTGTAAACTTCAATATTTCTGTAAACGTCAATATTTCTGTAAACGTAGACAATATTTCTGTAAACATCGATATTTCTGTAAACTTCAATATTTCTGTAAACATCGATATTTCTGTAAACGTAGACAATATTTCTGTAAACGTCAATATTTCTGTAAACGTCAATATTTCTGTAAACGTAGACAATATTTCTGTAAACGTCAATATTTCTGTAAACATCGATATTTCTGTAAACGTAGACAATATTTCTGTAAACATCGATATTTCTGTAAACATCGATATTTCTGTAAACATCGATATTTCTGTAAACGTCAATATTTCTGTAAACGTAGACAATATTTCTGTAAACATCGATATTTCTGTAAACATCGATATTTCTGTAAACGTCAATATTTCTGTAAACGTAGACAATATTTCTGTAAACATCGATATTTCTGTAAACATCGATATTTCTGTAAACATCGATATTTCTGTAAACGTCAATATTTCTGTAAACGTAGACAATATTTCTGTAAACATCGATATTTCTGTAAACATCGATATTTCTGTAAACATCGATATTTCTGTAAACGTCAATATTTCTGTAAACGTAGACAATATTTCTGTAAACATCGATATTTCTGTAAACTTCAATATTTCTGTAAACTTCAATATTTCTGTAAACGTCAATATTTCTGTAAACGTAGACAATATTTCTGTAAACATCGATATTTCTGTAAACTTCAATATTTCTGTAAACTTCAATATTTCTGTAAACGTAGACAATATTTCTGTAAACATCGATATTTCTGTAAACTTCAATATTTCTGTAAACGTCAATATTTCTGTAAACGTAGACAATATTTCTGTAAACATCGATATTTCTGTAAACGTAGACAATATTTCTGTAAACTTCAATATTTCTGTAAACGTCAATATTTCTGTAAACGTAGACAATATTTCTGTAAACGTCAATATTTCTGTAAACATCGATATTTCTGTAAACGTAGACAATATTTCTGTAAACATCGATATTTCTGTAAACATCGATATTTCTGTAAACGTCAATATTTCTGTAAACATCGATATTTCTGTAAACGTAGACAATATTTCTGTAAACATCGATATTTCTGTAAACGTAGACAATATTTCTGTAAACGTCAATATTTCTGTAAACTTCAATATTTCTGTAAACATCGATATTTCTGTAAACGTAGATATTTCTGTAAACCGTGAAAGTGTCTTCTTGTACAGCCACAATCAAATATCCACCGACACCTTCCTTCCGTCGTGCAAATAAATCAGTATCATATCAAAATATAATCATACAACAACACCTTACGTCAACTCAACCCCCTCAATTATTATTATGAGGTTCTGCAAAATCATACATACACGTGTTGTTCTTTATTACCAAGATATTTACTATAATCAGTATCATATCAAAATATAATCATACAACACCTTATGTCAACTCAACCCCCTCAATTATTATTATGAGGTGGTGCAAAATCATACACGTGTTGTTCTTTATTACCAACATATTTACTACGATGGAAGGAAAGTGTTGGTGGATATTATTATTATTATTATTATTATGAGGTGCTGCAAAATCATACATACACGTGTTGTTCTTTATTACCAATTAAGATATTTACTACCAAGGAAGGAATTAAAGTGTTGGTGGATATTTGGGAAGAATCATAGTAGCCTTTCAATTTACCAACAAGATAATCTCACCTTAACTTAATTGTGATTGCCTGATTTGAGATGGAAATTAGACGAGGGAGAAAAGTGAGAGTAATAAGGATGACAATTAATTAAGAAAGCTAGGGTTATGACCTCTCTTCGGAAAGGAGTTATATTTTATTTCTTTCGTGTCTCGAGTTTGATTGGAACGTGTACAGTAAATTCCCTGAAAGTCTATCAAATCTCCTCCAGTTCTTGCCCTAAACCTATTGGCAGATTGATTTCCTTAATTAAGAGTATATAGAGGTTGGTAGGGATTCTGGGGGGGGGGGGGGGGGGGGAGGGGGGATCCGAGAATATTTTTGGTTTTTGAAGATTTTTCCAAGAATTTTTTTGTTTTTCGATTTTTTATTTTTTTTTTTAAGATTTTTCCAAGAATTTTTTTGTTTTTCGATTTTTTTTTTTTTTTTTGGTTTTTGAACATTTTTCCAATATTTTTTTTTTTGATTTTTTTTCCGATTTTTTTTTTTTTTTTTACCCTATAGTACAAGAATATTTATTAATTAATTAAGAGCCATCTGGGAGCGCTGTTGAAACTACGAACTAACATCAACAACAACAAACATCGTCGTCGTCGAAATGATAAAAAAAAACTTATTATAGTCGTCGATATAAAAAAAAAAAAAAAAAAAATAATAATAATTTTTTTTTTTATATAATAATAATAATAATAATAATAATAATAGAAAAAAAATGAAGGGGGATTAGGAAAGAATTAATTAATGCTAAGGGAATACCCAATTGAAAAAGGGAAGATCCACTCATGTTAAAAGATTGACTCACTCTCTCTCCTGTGTGTGTGTGTGTGTGTGGTGGGAGTTCAAGGTCATTCATCATTATTCTCTCTCGCATCGCTCTCACAAGTACGCACTACACAAACACACACACACACACACACACACATATGCAGTTTCTTCACAGAAAAGCCCAAACACACACACACACACACACAAATATATATGTTTAAACACACACATACACACAAAAGCCCAAACACACACACACAGACACACACATACACACACAAAAGCCCAAACACACACACACACACACACACACACACACACACAAATATATATGTTTAAACACACACATACACACAAAAGCCCAAACACACACACACACACACACACACACACACAAATATATATGTTTAAACACACACACACACACACACACACACACACACAGACACACACATACACACACAAAAGCCCAAACACACACACACACACACACACACACAAATATATATGTTTAAACACACACATACACACAAAAGCCCAAACACACAC
>JAWQEG010005919.1:0-30000 GCA_033782935.1 Petrolisthes cinctipes | reverse complement strand
CCATTTACGTGCACCCTAGTTTTAAAATAGTTTTTGATAATATTTCTGTGACCCAAAAATTCTAACCACTCCACATTACTAACTGATGATGGGTTCATAACAACATGTTCATTATTGTCGCAACATCGAAAAAGATATTTCTCCAGCTACTCGACTTAAAGACCGCATTATGGAGAAGGCAACCATCACAGGCAACGTTGGCCATCTCAAGACTGTACAGGGAACATCTCATATATTCCAAGTCAATATGGTACCAGTAATTGTACCAGTGAAAGTATATTTTAACATTTTGTGGCCTTAAGATCAAAGACTGAAATGGAAATTGTACCTACAAATCTTTCGGCAGCTCCATTGAGTGGTGAAATCGAACCTTCAATGACCAGATTACTAATTCAACATGTTAATCGTTCGATTAGTGAGATAATCTTTAATCAAAGCGGTTGTAAAGGACCGTCTTTGCAATCACACACACACACACGTTGATAACCTATAGCTGTACATCAGTTTTCTACATTCCATGTAACCTATAGTTGTAAATATGAAAGGGTTACCGCGTTGGTGGAGTAGCTGTGTTATCGCTTCCCATCCCATGCAGTGGTGTGGGTTCTATACTCACCACTACAAGCAAACCTTTTGAGGAGGAGCGCGTGAGTACATCGCCTACATTGCCTCCCGCAGTAGCATACATTCGTATACCTAATATTACATTAAAGACTTTGTTATCCTTTGCTTATAGTGTTGACGAGGTGGGTGGTCACTTCACTGAAGATATATGTATGTGGTAGAACAGTATCTCAGCACTCTACTGGAAACTCATCCATTAATTTCTCGGCACTCAAGTACACAAAGAGCAGCAGAAATCCATGGTACCGGTACTGGGTATATTATCCTTTTCAAGCATCATGGCCTTAAAACCATAACACGTAAATTGCATTGTTTGTAAATATATACATCTTAGTATTATATCAGCAAAATGTATGAAACAAAGATTATATAATATAATTATTTCAGTTCTGTTGTATCAGAAACCAAATATATACAAATGTCAATGAGTGTGTGCAGAAAGAGTGAGACCCATAATATACTTGGACATGGGAAAAATAATTACAAGCGTGAGGAAGGGTTGGCAGGGGAACGGGAACTAGCGAGTATAAACAATGGTAAAACAGGGACCCAAAAATACGTAGGAGGGATAGCTGGAGGTAATGGCAAGAATGTTAACCCTCATATCTCTCCCTTCCCTCTCCCTCCTCCCATCCTATTTACATTTTAGGAGGGAAGGGGAATGTGTACCGATGTAATGTTGGCTTCTGTCCTCACCCAAAATATATTCGTAACCTTTTTTTTTTTTTTTTTTTTAAGCATACCTTATTTGTTCATCTTTTTATTATACCATTTGTTTAGGTATGTTTTCATGGTTAAATGTTTTATGTTCGCTATGATCTGGTGGTAGAAATATATATATATATATAAATACATGTTTTTTACACATAACTTTATCGAGTCTGTGAGTATCTTGGGTTTCAGTGAAGGCAGGTGTGAGGAGACAGTTCATTTGCCCGCGACTGAACGTAATAAATTTTATGTCATATAAATCTAACCCGTGGTTTGGAAGAAAAAGAGAAAAAGGAAAAAAGAAAAGATAAAATGAAAATGAGTACGAAAAAATAAAATAAAAAAAATTTAAAGGAAAAACATCCAAAAATGAAAAAAACAAAAAACAAAAAAGAACAAAAAGAAGTAACAGCAGGGCAGGACTTCTGAGACCATGCTGCACTAGGTAGAAGAAAACATTTTATATATAACCAACCATCCCTTCACTAACAACCCTTGCCATCCCCTTCTTATATAAACATGAACGTGGGCACAATGAATCGATCCAAACCTCCCAATTCCCAGACAACTCATTAGTGGTGTAATTTGGTTGGTTGTCAATTGCACAGCAGGTTTTCTTTTTTCTGAATTAATAATATAGAAAGTTATCAATAGTTTATTTTCTATATTAGAGTTATCAATGTAAATTCGAGTAGCATATATATATTTTTTCTCTCTATCTCCACATTCGCTTTTTTTTTTTTGCTTTTTTTTTTAACCATATTATCTTCACTGTCATCATCTCCATCTCTCATTTTACTTTCTTTTCTTTTACCAATATTGTTATACCATTTTCATTCCTTTCTTGGTCTTGGTCGTCATCCTTTATCTGATTATAATATCTTACCCTGTTAAACAATATCTTATCTTTCCCCTCCTCATGCTTTATCTTAATTATCTCTTATCATTATCTTTCCCATCCATATCTATTTGATCCCCCTCCATCTCCTCCTCCTGCATCTATCTCTCTCTCTCTCTCTCTCTCTCTCTCTCTCTCTCTCTCTCTCTCTCTCTCTCTAACTAATTACCTTCAGAAGTCCAATTAGATTACTCCATTGTGGATCAGTGACGTCTGCAGCTCTGATGTGATATTATCAGGATAATGAAGGGGAAGGAAGGAAGGAGTGAGGCAGCTCAAGTACATAATCGCTTTACTGACAACGGTATTTATCATAGACCACCGTTATCTTAAACAAGGAATAGATAAATAAGATTGTTGATGTATTAGGGATGTATGAAACTGAATGTACCCCCAAGTGAAAAGACAGCCTTCAATATTAATTCAAAGCGAAGTATTACAGATCGATACTACAATTAAATTTAAAGAATATATGAATAAAATGTATGAATGTATATTTCTGTATATTAAATTTGCATGAGGTACTTATTGTATACTATGTAATATTTTGTAAGGTTTTATATGTCTGAATTTACGTAGGAATGTAATTGATAAATTATTTAAAGGGTCCTGCTTTGCATATTTACTGTTTGTGTATACTACATCCCATAAACTTGAATTATACTATTTGACTAAAAAAACATTTGAATGTGTATATATTGAGATAGATGATGATGATAATGTAAGGCAGAAATAAGAAAACTGTGCTTGGCCAGAAAGACCTTGTAGTCCCAAGGAAAAATAAGACAAGAGTGGATGGACAGAAAACACGAAGAAAAATTACGGAAAAGAGGGACATTTGGAGAGAAAATTATTTGACTAGGGTCCGAAGGGCTGCCAAAACATTTAAACATTTAAATACACACATACACACAAAGATACAGAGAGATCTTCATATCTTTCAAAACTTAATCACATGTAGCCGTTCACAAAGTCCACCATAGATAAAAAAAAAAAAAAAAAAAATATTGCATCTTCATATATTATTGTATGTGCAATCCTACAGACAGACAGAACAAACCTAACCTGACATAATATACCTTGCTGTCGAAATGAAAAGACAAAACTCAAAACATTAACTTTCTGGAGGGAGCAACATGTAAAGAATGAAGATGTTCTTTTCCCTTTTATTTTTATTTTTTCCTTTTTTTTCTGTGAAGACAAAATATTCAATTACGTTTGCACCTGGTATGTAATAATACAAAAGAAAAAAAATATTCTGGTAATCAAATTAACGTCATTTTCAGACAATTTCCAAGCCTGTCTGGCACGTCTGACATTTCCTGGTACGACTTTAACAAGGTAGGTGTCAAGATAATGATCTCCCCGCCTCCCTTCATTTTCGCTCATTTTAGGTCATTTTTATTTCCCACTGTCGGTTACAGTCCATAAAAACAATATAATTATGCATCGCGATATTATCATAATTTATGATTGGAGATACTATTTATTTACATGTGCTATCTATTTATCTATTTATCTATTTATCTATTTCCTCCTGTCTTCTATCCTTTACTTCGTTTCTTCCCTTTTCTCCCTCGAATCAGTGTCGTCTATTTTACTTCTATTCACCTTTCCTTTCTTTTTCATGCTTTTAACCTCTTCTATTTACAAACTTCCTTTCTTTCTCATTCTTACCCTAATCCATTCCCTTCTCCTTTCCCATCTGTTTTCATTGTCCTATATTATTTTTTTTTCTACCTCTTTTTTCTGTTTCCCCTGATGTCTCCTTTTTTATTTTCTTCCTGTCCTTTTTCCTCCGTATTTTTCCTTTCTTCCCCACTTGTGTTCAATTTCCTGGAATCATTATCTACTTCTTTCCTGCTTCCCCTCCTGTCCCCTTTTTTTTTTATTTTCTCACGGGCTTTTTTCCTCCGCATGGTTCTCCTTTTCACACTCCTTCCCCATCTGTTTCTTCCCTTTCCTAGAATCATTATCTACCTCTTCCCTGTGTCCCCTCACGTCTGTCATTTTTCCTTGCCAATTCTATTCCGTATTTTTTCCTCATTTTTACTTTCCTTCCCCATCTATGTTCAGACTCCCAGGCAGTAATATGGTCTACTTTTTCCTCTTTTCTATTATTTTTACATTGTCCATTTTTTATTCAGAGTTTTTCCTCATTTTCACTTTCCTTGCCCATCTATATTTTCCGGTCATTGCTCCCTCCCTTCCCTCCCTCCAACCAGCCAGCCGTCTCTAGCATTATGACAACAAAGCCCAGATGAGACGACCCTGATCCCTAATGAGATAATCAAATTGACCCTCCGAAGGTAATTAGGCAGGTAATGGAGAGCCAGAGGGAGGGTCTGAGAGAAGCTGAGGAAGGGGAGATGAGAGGGAATTAGGTTGGCTTTACCGATAACAACATAACAGTGAAAGGATATATACTGCACAAGAAGGGCACCAACATCATTATCACCGACGACCCACCACCGCTCTCAGTGCAACCCATACCTCCACCCAGCCAGCCAGCTTATAGAAACTAACCAAACTCAAGTGCAGGGTTTATTAAGTAGGATTTGTTTGTGTTTTTAATTTTTGTTTGTGTGTAAGTCTCAGTGTGTGTGTGTGTGTGTGTGTGTGTGTGTGTGTGTTCGAATGCCTGGACCTCGTTTATGCACAAATAAATCCTATAGTCAAAGAGAGTACATACAAACACCTACTTATTTGTACACACTGTAATCTAGTTGGAGATAAATCTTAAGGACTCTCGTGATGTAGTCAGAAAAGTGAGATTTGTAACACCACCAACACTGAAGGACCTTGTTTAGTGGCATAGTCAGGAGGAAGTAGAAGCCACCAGGTCTCATACACGATCATAGACGAACTAATGCCTCCTACCAATCCATGAATGGGGATGGATTGGCCTGCCTCCCTGACATAATCCGGCTAAATAAGTCCAGTATCGAGCCACTACACACACCCCTCAGCGAGTAATAGGGAACACAGGTTTGGATGGCAAAAGAACCCGAGTCAAGGGATGGAGAATGGAAAAGAGAAACATAATTATCTTCCCTTCGTAAAACCGCTCTATTTTCTCCCTGACACACAGTATACTATAGACTCTACCGAACAACATTACCCTTGTTGTTGCCTTATCCCTAAACATGAGAAGGAAGAGTTCGTGAGGGGAGGAAGGTGAAGGGAGGAAGGCGAGGGGAGGAAGGTGAAGGGAGGATGGTGAAGGGAGGAAGGTGAGGGGAGGAAGGTGAGGGGAGGACTGAGGTATGTAACTGAAAGAAGGACGGGGAAACTAGTGAAAAGTTTGTGACTAGAATAACATGGAGAACAGGAAGATTATAGATGGGAAACAGACTTGCTGAATAATAGTTTGAGCTTCAATGAGGAATGTATGAAGAAAGTAGAAAGAGTGTACAAAGAAAGTGTAGAATGGAAGAAAAAAGAAAGGAGGTCAAACGAGGAAGGAAGGAAGATAAAAAAAAAAACATTGGTAGGATTAGGTGACAGACACGAAAGGAGGAAGAAAAAGGATAAGATATTCGATGGAAGGAGGCAAGGAAAAATGAGTAAAGATTTTTTGATAGGGGAAAAAAGATTGGTCTAAAGATGGATGATAAAAAAGAAGAAAAATAGGATGGGAAGACAGAGAGGAAGGTAGAAGGTTGGGAGAGTAGAAGAGAAAGGGTGAAGAACTCATTAGTGGACAGAAAATTCAGTGAACAACGAAAAACCAGAAGGAAAAACAGGAAGGAGGAGGGAAAGGAGAAAACTAAGGTACAGATAAGTAGAGAACGTTTCACAAAAAATATTGATGGGATAGAGGTAGAGGTCTGAAGAAATGCTGTATATTGGAGTAACTATAAAAAGAGAAGAGCACATGTGGAGATGGAGCAAGTGGCAGGATGGAAGAGGAGGAAGAAAATAATAAGGGGAAAGGGCATGTTATCAAAAAGAGGTCAACTATTGTACATTGATATGGATACGAGAAATTGCAAGAGGATAATGAGTGGAGGAAAGAAAGGAGGTAGAAACAGAAGCTGGTTGGGGCAGGTTGATAAAAACGATAAAATAAAAGATGGGATGATAATATTATATGGCAATGGAGTCATAAGAAGTAATTGAATAACAAAGAGGTAATGTTAGTGGTGCTGCAATTATCGAAGAAAGAGAGGGGAAGATTATCATGAAAAATATGCAAACGGAACGAGAAATGTGAAAATTGCATATATGATAATTATAATAAATTAATAGGATCCAAGAGGAAGGAATGAAAACTAAAGTAAAACAATGATCTTTCACATGAATATCTTTTAAACTAAAAAGGCACTCGGACAGCAAGCATCAAAATTGCTTTCTATCAATCTTAATTTAATCTGAACAGTTAAGTCGATGCCAGAGAAAGCTAAAGAATAATTACTGACAATTTTAAATACGTTGATGATAGGAATTTCTAATTTTAAACTAAAATTTCTAATCTTTTAGCATTAGCAATAGGGAAGTATATAATTTCGCATCTCTTCACGTGTATCCCTCAAAATCTGTAAGTTCACCGACTCCCTGTCCACCACGATTAGTTTTAAATTGCTCGAACCGAATTCGATCCAGCTGGGCAGGAAGGGATAAAACAACCACTGAACTAACTGTCTTTTGAGGGAGGAACGTAGCCGTTATGTCATGTGCCTCATATCCCGAAAAATACCCGATTACAGAAAAACTGCAACAAAGTTCTTACCTAAACAGAAGAGCCTCGGCAACTAGAACCAGTGTACACACAATATGTTCAGTACATGACTAAATTGATTATATTGTGAATATATATTCTACTCATCCCAGGTAATTTTAATTGCATCGACCTTAAATCAATTGTGTAGTAGAAGTATCCCCATTGTGGTTAGCGGTCACGTCGCCACTTTTGCATATACAGCATACACTGAGTATCTCAACACCAAAACATGTCCATTAAAACCTATACGAGTAGTTCCTCCATAGTACAGTAATGATTAATTTAATCTGAAGTGAGTCGCAGTAATACATATGAGAACAGCAAAAGCAAACAAATAAAAGGAAACAGTCTTTCCTATGCTCAAATACTTATATTAGAAGTTGAAGATGGGGCAGCCACCACTATAATCCATCCCACGAATGCGCAGTGAAGCCAGGCAGAGTCCAGTGTGAACATATATTGGTAACATTTCAAGGTATGGACGTCAAGTTTCATTTGCGAAGTAAAACAGGGAACAGATATTGAAGAATCAAAGTGTTCCGAGGCCCCAAACGTCTACAAAGGCTGAACATCTAGACATCCCTACCAAGAATTAGGGGAAGACAAAGTTAAAGGTAAAATTTCCCCCCAAATTTTAACAGACATGAAAAATATATACTGTACACTCACGAGCACTAATTTCTGCTCAGAGTTTGGTCCTTCCTTCCACCCCCTACCCTGGACAGAGGGAAGAGGGGGATCGAAGCTGGGGGAGAGAGTTTACCCCGCCTTCACCCCTCCCAACTTCCCCCACCTTCATCCTCTAGTTGTCAGTTAGTGATTAGCCATAAAATTTCCCTGTGTAAATGATGGCTCTTTTAAAACAGTATCGTAGTACACACTGTGAATGGCCAAGAGGATCTTGTGTCAGTCTTGCTTATTTACCTTTGTAATATAGTCGTAAAGTCCCAGTCAAAAGGAAAGACAAGTAAAACACACTCTCTCTCTCTCTCTCTCTCTCAAGGTCAAGTAGAAGAGCAAGAAGGGAAATTAATCCACCGGATTTATATTACTCTGGAAACCATAAATGAAATTAACTCTACAACAAAATATGCGGAAAGAGATTTAAAACCAACAGTGTCTTTTGGTAGAGCACAAAATAACCCATGATGGTATAAATAAATACTATATTATATATATATAAAAATATCTTTATTGGCAAAAAAAAAAAAAAAGTTTCGTACAATAAAAGTTAAATTATTCATGTGGCCTATTATGTAATAATGGAATACATATTGATTGATTTATTGATATGAGGCGCCGCAACAGCGAGGTCACCTAGCGCCAGAAAAAGGTGAGAGAGAGGTGTGACAGGAAACAGGAAGGAAATAGAAAAAACAGGAAAACTTGAACAGCTGTAAGCTAGTGGCTGGGGCCGAAGGGACGCCAAAACCCATAAAGTATTGCCCACATCACTACAGGCAATACCTCCCTACGGGAATGGAATGCATAAAATACACAATTGAAATACAATCGACTAGAACTAAAATTAATCAATATTTTGTCCAACCTCCCGCTGCATCTATCACAAACTGCAGTCGCGTGATGGTTGAGAATCTACCAGACAAGAGCAGATGTCGGGACGTCCACGAATTCCTTCCCACACTTCTTTAGCTTTTCTCACTTTTGTTTTTTCCTCCACTTCCCATTCCTGCACCATAATTGCCCATAAGTTTTCCGTTACATTACAGTCGCATCCCTTTGTGGGCCACTCTATCAGTCTTATTTTAGGACGAGTCGCAATCCAGTCGTTCACCAACCTCGACGTATGGAATGGCGCAAGGTCAAGGTCCTGCACCAGGCAAATGGAATCAGGTTCAGGAATACAATAAGCTCGAACGGCAGGAAGAAACAGTGACTTTTGGTAGAACACAAAATAACGTATACACCATTCTTGGTAGCTAGCAATTCTATCATCAGGCCTATCATCAGGCGTTTCATAAACTAAAATAAAATTATAAAATCAATAAATATATATATAATTTATTTATTATACAGCGAGTTATAAGTCAATAAAGGGCACAGCATTCTTACCCGTTATATGGCCCGCGTGCAACTGGTGCACCCCTCTGATATGATGCTTCCAGCAAAGCTTCGCCTTCATATTATATGAACCCCGAAGCATAAGGAAAAGAACTTTATTTGTCTGAATGAAAATAAATTATATAATTCATTCTGTAAGTGAATTATCTAAGTGTGTGTGTGTTAAAAGGAAGGCCTGATAGAATTATTAGCTACCAAGAATGGTGTTTACGTTATTTTGTACTCTAACAAAAGGCACTGTTGGTTTTAAATCTCTTTCCGCATATCTTGTCATAGCGTTAATTTCATCGATGGTTTCCAGAGTGATATAAATCCGGTGGATTAATTTCCCTTCTTGCTCTTCTACTTGACCTTGAGAGAGAGAGAGAGAGAGAGAGTGTGTTTTACTTGTCTTTCCTTTTGACTGGGACTTTACGACTATATTACAAAGGTAAATAAGCAAGACTGACACAAGATCGTCTTGGCCATTCACAGTGTGTACTACGATACTGTTTTAAAAGAGCCATCATTTACACAGGGAAATTTTATGGCTAATCACTAACTGACAACTAGAGGATGAAGGTGGGGGAAGTTGGGAGGGGTGAAGGCGGGGTAAACTCTCTCCCCCAGCTTCGATCCCCCTCTTCCCTCTGTCCAGGGTAGGGGGTGGAAGGAAGGACCAAACCCTGAGCAGAAATTAGTGCTCGTGAGTGTACATATCCTCATCCAGATCTCCAAAATCTCATTTCTAGTTGCTAATCATTAAGTTCACTATAGATTAAATTCATACAAATCCCTATTATTTCTTGAATGAACCGTCTGTTGAACCGATCACAACCTACAACAAAGGTATAGCCAGTACAGCTCCGTGCCCAAAGGAGAGTGATGGACCATATCTCATACCTCCATTCCTAACTTAAAATCTATACCCATGCATGAAATTCTTTGGTCTACTTTTGAAAATAATGACATCCATTATTCTAAGCATGAAAATAACCGGTTCCGAGCTAGAACTAACAGAACCTAGAACAAAAGGTATTTCTCAAAGATATTTATACATTTAATATGCTTTAAGTAGTAGTAATGCTAAATAAAATTCGATAAAACTCTTATGCAACCATTTTAATTTTTAACTAAAGATGGAAGGTAAAGATTCCTAAGTTCTACCGCAATTCAGCAGCTTTGATTCTTTCACATTATTATTGATAACATTATCCTACCTATCTTTTAGACAAACTAACACCTTTGCCATCGAGTGTAAAAAACCCTCCCTTATTGTTATAGAGATGAAAAGATCAGTCAGGTGAGGGGAAAAAACTCCTTGGCAAAGGACACATTACCTGTAAACACACAACAGCACAAACCCAATATAGGGAAATTTACTTTACCGTGTTAACAGGCTAACAAACATTGAATTGTATACAAAGAATACTGTAGTCTCTTAACGTTATTACCAATCAACTTTTCTCAACTTATGTTTGAAAGTTTCCGACATACTGCCATGTCAAGTCAACGAAGCGCCATCGAGACAGTAACATGGCAGTATTTTAAGAAATACACCGACCACTCCTTCATGGAATGTGCAGCGAGTGAATATGCAAGAAAATTATACATTCCTTCTACTACAACTAAGTACGACAGTGACTTTTGACATGCAGTGCAACAACTCTCATTCCATGCAACCTCACATACCGTGCATTCTCCTACCAGTGTTCAACTCAGCAGGCACTAAATCCTCGTGTGCAGCCAAGTTGTGGTAGACGTTTATACGACATCATATTAATTTTACGAGATAAGAATTAAAATAGCGTAACTAACAAGTTATGCAAAACAAGGAAAGAAGGCAGTTAGATCTAAATTAGATAAATAACTACAAATGCTAGCCTCGTGGGTTAGCATTCTTTCACGAAACTCTTGCCTACTTTCCCATGTCTGTTCCTGGTGTCGTAGTTTTATTGTTTAAGGAACTGGTGCCGGGGAATACCTCAGGAACTCGTGAAATTTCTGCAGGCACATCCGTTTCAGGTTTATGGATGCGAAGTTGTGGACGTGGTGTGCATGATAGGAGGGCTGGCAGTAGTTGTGGACGTTGAGGTGCTGGGGTTAGCGAGGCCTGGCAGTAATTGTGGACGTCGGGGAAGGGGGGGGGCGTGGTAGCGAGGCCTGGCAGTAGTCGTCTAGGTGGGAGGCGGGGCGTGGTAGCGAGGCCTGGCAATAGTTGTCGGCGTGGGGCAGCTGGAGTAGAGAAGGATGGGAATTGCCATTGGTAGATCAATTTTCTCTGAGAGAAGTTGTTGACTTGGATGAGAGGTATCGGCAGATCATGATGTGGTGCTGGCGTGGAAAGGGGTGGGAGCGGCAGTACGTAGATTTATTCCCTGAAGTAGAATCGGTCCATTACTAAATTTATATACAGCTTTGTTTATAGAAAGTCATATTTCTGCAAAATATCTAATTCCTTCCACTGTTAATCACAATGTGAATCGACACTATTCGCAAATTCAAGAAGCCGAAATCATGACTTGCTTATACCGGGTATATTATTTCTCAGCTTAAACTTTTATTCTATTACCAATAGATAAATTATTTTAAGTAACTGACCTTTAATTTCCAGCATATGTTCACATTACAACCATTCTTTAACCTCAGGGGTTCAGGTATTTAACAAGAGTTATATATACAATTAAAGATCTTTCTGAAAGATATTGCTTAAAGATATTACTGTAATTGACATTTAAAACTTTTGCACAGTTATACATTGAAATGCACACTTTCAAGCAAAAACAAACTATTCCGCCTTTGTATTTTAAAATTTTGTCTACATAGTTTTGATAGCAAGAAACACTACAATTTCCATTAAAATCTGCCCAACTTGTCCATGAAGTAAACTAGGTCTTAATTCATTCTTACCTCCAACGTGATCCAAGGTGACATTCTCCTCACAAAGGTTTAAACTTTAAAGGAATGAAATAGGAGCTCTTCTATGTCGAGGATCCAAGTTGCCGCTATGCACAACTAATTCAAGAGTTTTGCCTATATTCAGAGGCCACAATTTATTGTTTCCATCAGCAGTACCGGTATTTAAAATTAATGAATTGATTACGGATATACCTTGCTTCATATTCCACTTAGAAGCTTTCCTGAATGTACATCTGGAACTAATAAAATTTTTGATTCTCGTAGTACGTAGCGTTAGCGAAAATAATCTACACTTACCAGCACCACCAGATGCATCAATCAGTAGCTGGCCTCCAGGTACTAAAGATGTGTTTACAGCTTCTCATCCTGTAGCTTCCTCTTCCGCCAGTCCCGCTCTCACCGTCGTCCCACTTTTCGTCTCTTCTCCAAACCGTTCACTTTCTGTCCCAGTTCTTCACTTTGTCATACCTACTGTCTCGCACAGCCATCCACTCTCGCTATAGTCCCTCTTCTCGTCCGGCTTACAACACCAAACCTCCCCATTCCTTTTCACTTTGTCCCATTTCAAATACATTGCCAAGCCATCCTGTCGTGCAATCACCATGCACTCCCTTTCTTGCCCCTCTTCTGTGTCTTGTATCCCACAACCTCTGCTGCTGTCCTCATCACTAGTGTCTTAAACATTTCATACACATCATTCACTCCCACTCCCTCCCCTATACCCATCCTTGCTTCCTCCAGCACCTCACCCACCCTCTTATATACCTCTCTATACTCGATGTCATTCAGTCTTCCACTTTCCACCTTCCTCTTGTTCCCCCCTCCATCCTTCCTACCATACTCCCATTTTCTCTTACCCTAATCCTCGCCATAACCGCATAGTGGTCAGAGCACTGAAACATGCCTCTCACCACTCTAGCATCCATCACATCTTTCCTTGTCCTTTCATCCATAGCTATGTAATCTAACAACTCATTTGCTCTCCCCTTTCATCCCTCCTCTTCCATGTGTACCTGTGGATCAGCCTGTGCTCGAAGCAGGTGTTAGCGAGGAACAACCCCCCCATCGGCACACACCTCCACCAGGCACTCCCCATTTTCATTTATTCCATTCACACCCCACTTACCAACTTCATTTCCTATTCTCTCATTCCCTACCTTCTCATTCATGTTTCCCACAAGCACTATCCTCCTCCCTCTCTCAAAACTTCAGACTGTCAATCTATTCATCCCAAAACTCTCATCTTCATATTTCCCACTTTAGTCTGCACATTTACTGAAGCATACGTGCAGACCCATGCATACTTCACTATACCAATCTTACTTGTCATCCATACTATCCTTTACCCTTCCGTCCATGTCCATCCATTCCCTTCCACTCTCCTCGACACCAACAATACATATCCTTACTTTCCTCTCCCTTCACTCTTTTTGTCCATACCAGCCCATTTCACGCCTCCTTCCATTCCTTCCCATAAGGTACTCTTCCTTCCATCCCTACACTCTTCCACCCCCCATCCTTTCATACGAGTCTCAGACACCCCCCACACATCTATTTTACTCCTGAAACACTACAATCTCTCTCTCCTTTTCACCTCAGTCACCATTCCATTCACATTAATCGCTACCACTCTCAAACATTCTTCCCCTTTCCTGCAGGGCAGACTGGAGACCCTCCCCGCCACTAGCCGCAGCCGTCCGACCCCCCATTGGGGGGCCACTGGTGGCTGGCAAACCCAACGCAGCGCTCATTCCAGGAGGGACACGGGCCATCAAGATTAGCAAGTTTTTTTTTTCTTTAAAAAATACTAAATAATAAGAAAAGAAGAAAATTGCACATTTAACACGTATAAAAAATAATTTAGTCACTAAAAATATTTAAAATGAAATTAAAACCTATATGTGGGTGAACCTATTGTGCCCCCACACCGCCTCCCCCTTTAGCTTCACCTCCAGCCTCTATAAAAGAAAGTTTAAAATAGGGAGGTGTCCCCCGAGGTCACCACGTGGAGGCTGGGTAAAACTTGACTACTTTTCCTGGTGAGGGGTAGGTCACAGAGGTGCTTTACAAAAAATCTTCCGAATTCTTGATGGTAGCCACTGCGCAATGGCCGCACCTCTTGACCCCTTCCTTCTCAGCACCTCTCCAGGCCGCTTCTCCTTCACTGCACTTCCCCTAGGCCTTCTCTCCTTCACTGTACTTCCCCCAGGCCTCCCTCCTTCACAGTATTACACATCTTCAAAGTCTTCCATCACTGCATTGCACTTTCCCCAGGCCTTCCTTCACCACATTCCCTTCCTTCCATCACCACACATTCCCACTTCATTGCACTCAATCACACCACTCAACATCCCAGGCCTTCCGTCACCCCACTCCATATCTAGGCCTTCCATCCACCACCCCATCCAGATCCCACCCAGGCCTTCCATCATCCCACTCCATTACCCAGGCCTTCCTCTATCGCCACTTCCCCTACAATATTAGGAAAAAACACCGTCACCTCCTTCACCACCTGCTAAGAGAGAAAAGTTATAATCTATATCTATCTATCTATAGCTCCGACGCCTCGTTCCCTCCGGGAACTCCCATTCAGGGGGTGGCCACGGCAGAAGAGTCTCCAGTTTTCCCTGTTCCCGAACTCCCTCCTCACTTGCTCCATCCCCCCTCCCTCCCTCACACTTCTCTCTCTCTCTCTCACATACTCTTAACACTCTTGTTCTGCCATCTAACCGGAGGTCTGCCTCTCACACCAGGTCCCACAACTTCACTATCGTACACCTTTACGAACTCAACACTTTGCATTCTCTCCACATGTCCAAACCACCTCAGTGTATTACGCTTCACTCTCTCAACCACTCCACATTCAATACAAACTGCTTTCTCACCAATACCACATCTCATACACACTCATTAATTTCTTCATCCCACCTAGTAAGTCCACATGCTCCTCTCAGATAACTCATTTCCACAGCACCTATTCTAGACTGATGAGCCCTACTCCATGTCCACGACTCGTATGTCAGTGTTGGCAGGACTATATATTTTTAAGTCCCTTTTTCACTTCCATACTCACACTTCTACCCTTCATAATCCTCCCCAGTGATCCTATGACCTGCCTGCCCCTCACTGCATGATCTCTCCCTGATTTCTCCTTCCATACTTTCATGTTTACACAGAACTGTTCCCAGATACTTTAATTCCCTCACCTCCTCTATCCCCCTAAAGTTATCTCGCATTACGTCCCAGTTGGTACAGCCACTCTATAGGGTGTAGCAAAGTCAATTACTTCCGTTTTGGTACCTCTCAAATACCATCACCTTACTCTTACCAACATTCACCTTCAGTTTCCTTCGCTTACACACGGACTGAAACTCATCCACCACCCTCTGTAACTCCCTTTCACCCTCGGCCAACAGCACAGTGTCATCCGCAAATAAGCTTGCAACCAAGAACCAATCTACTCCATTCAACCTCAGTTTCGCACCCAGTCCCTCCACCTTTGCCTTCATCTCTCTCATGCACCCATCCAAAAAGATATTGAACAACTATGGTGACATGACACACCCCTGCCTCAATCCTACACTGATATCAAAGTTCTCACTCAAATCACCCTCAACCTTCACACAAGCTTTTGCCTCTCTATAGAAAGCCTCAATCCCCTCCAGCAAGAGCCCACCAACACCGTAATTCCTTAATACATCTGTCATAGCTCTCCTATCAACCCTATCGTATGCCTTCTCCAAATCCATGAAGGCAGCATAAAACTTCATACCCTTCCCAACATATTTCTCCACTGTTGATTTTATTGCAAAGATCTGGTCCACACATCCTCTACCCTTTCTGAACCCTCCCTGCTCCACTGACTTCATTCCCAGTTACTTCTATCAGTCTCTCAGTAAGAACCTTCCCATACACCAAGAAGGCTTATTCCCCTATAGCTACCACACTCATCCTTACTCCCCTTCCCCTTGTACAGAGGCACAATTATGGCTCTCCTCCAGTCCTCTGGCACCTCTATCTCCAAGCCAATGTGCATATAAGCAGCATCCACTCCACTTCCTCCCCCACACACCTGAGCATCTCTGCAGTTATCCCATCCACCCCTGGTGCCTTTCCCATCTTCAACTTTCCTATTGCTTTCCTAACCTCTTCCCTCCCTAGTTCTCCCTGTCGTCTACCACCTGCCTCCCCTCCCGTCCCCCCATTCATCAAACCATCAAAATGCCTCTTCCACACTTCTTTCACTTCCACTCACAGTAACTCCGTCATCTCTTCATTCTTACGCTGCCAGCCTTTCTATCTCTCTCTTTTCACCTCCTTCCAGAATCATTTTTTGTTTTCTCTAAACTTCACTCAGTTTCCTACCAAACTCCTCATACTCTCATTTTGCTCTCACTCACCGTCCTCTTCACTTTCCTCTTAAGGCCGGTTCACACTGGCAAAATCTTGGCCACTTTCTCCTGGAAACTGCTCCCGGGAGGAGTTTCCGGAAATTTATGCCGTGATGGAGAGACCAACATGTCGGTTGTATTTCGCCGGAATCGCGGCCGCTTGCCGGGATTGGCGGGAAATCAAACCTACGAACCAATCAGAGCGCTGCACTGCAGGAAGACTAGTTTTCTATGATCTTACGGAATTAATTTATAAGTAATACTAATTTATATATGTATTCTTCAATACAAAATCCACTACTGCCCGTAAATTCTTTCCTTACAAAAGAAAAACTGAATTGCAATGTGTATTCTTCTTCATTTAATCCACAAACTTCATGCAAAGTAATAAAACTTTATACAAACTAATCACAATTCCTTCAGTAGAATTATGAGCTGATTATGGATTATCCTTCAATTGTTTTCAATATTCTTTAGGCGAGCAAATGCCTTTTCATCTTGAAATCTAAATATATTTTTCATTATCATGGGTACTTTTAGTTCATAGAATATCTTGCATTAATGAAAAATCTAGAGCAGCACATCTCATGTGTTTGGCGGTCCATCTTTGTTTGTAAACAGAGATGCCGCGCCACCACCTCTGTGGTCTCAGTCTGTGTGAACTCTTTCCGGGGAAAAAACGCCGAAATCGGCCTCTGTTCCCTGAAATCGGGGACAACAGATGCAGAGATTTTGCCAGTGTGAACCGGCCTTTACACTCATTGTATTCCCTCTTCCATCTCTCTTTCACCTCCTCTGGCACATTTCTCTGCAGAGTTCTAAAAGCCTTCCTCTTATTCTCTATTGCATCCTTCACTTCTTCAGACTACAATGCACTCCCTTTCTTCCCCCTCTTTTGTCCTTTGTACCCCACCACTTCTGATGCGGTCCTACACACTAAAGTGTTGAATGTTTCATACACATCATTCACTCCCTCCCTTATCCCCATCCTTGCATCCCCCAGCACCTCACCCACCCTCTTATTTTCCTCCCTATATTCTGCTTCATCTAATTTCCTACGAGCCACCTCCCTCTTGTTCCTCACCCCTTCATCCCTCCTACCATATTCCCACTTAACCCAACCTTCATCCTTACCAACACTGCAAAATGGTCGGAGCATTGGATCATTCCTCACCACTTTTGCATCGACACATCCTTCCTTAACATTTCATCCACGGCCACAATCACTTTTCTGCTCTCCTCTCATCCCTTCTCAGTGTATACCTGTGGATCATCTTGTGCTGAAAGAAGGCGTTTGCCAAGAACAGCCCCCTTTCAGCACAGATACTCACCATTCTCATTTACTCCTACACCCCATTTACACACAATACTTCCCACTTCCTCACCTCCCACCTTTCCATTCATATCTCCCATCATCACTACTCTCCTTCCATTATCAAATCTTTCGCGGAGTTATAATCTGTACGAATATTATGTTTAGCCCAATTGAAGCCTGGCAACGTCACAGTGGTGTGTTATGGGCCTCAAAATCCTGTGCCCCCTACTACCATTAACTTTCATTTTCATCTTCAACGTTACCCCTTTTCAATATCAGCAGAGAGGCGAAATAAGACAAAAGACGCATTCCAATCCTATCCAATGTTCACGTACCCATCCTATCCAATGTTCGCGTACCTGTCCTCCAAAATTCCGCCCCCCTACTGACATATTATTTATTTTGATGCAACTAAGCATCTGGCGGCGCAACAGCCAAGGTCATATACCGCCCAACATAAAATGGTCATCTACACAATAAAACATGAATACCCGAAAGGGACAGGCACCACGATAAATATCATAAAATCATATTTTGTGGAGAAGGCCAACCTCCTCCACATAGGCCCCCTGCTGACAAAATAAATCCTATACCTACGCCACTGCAACGTTTAAATTGGTTCTCAAAGAAATGAAACCCGCACGTCTGACATTATCAGACCAACAGCCCCCAGTACTTGAAGCAGACATGCCCCTACCAAGCCCTACCTAACCGTGTACCTACCAGAAAGGAAAAGCTTCTCGTACACTACAAAAACATATTGAAATAAACTTGCGGGTCATATTCCTTTTGACAACCTGCCAGGCCATTGGGTTAAACGTTCGAGTAAAAAATAATCAGTAGGCTTAACACTCACACCTTCTCCCGCGACGGGGTGCTCCAGCGATGGTTGAAGAGTTTTAACCAACCTGAAAAATGAAAATAATTAGTACGGAGCAGTAGAGATAAATAAGTGCTTGACATTTCAAAGTAATGCCAAGGCCACTCCCAGTTTATTTTCGATGTATGAATACTATGCATTCATAAAAATGCAGTTTCAATTACGAAATTATCAGTAATGGACAGCATCTGGGGTGATAAAATCAGAGGAACGAAAAGATCGTAGGTAACAAACCCTTCAATTACAAGAATTTAGAAAGGCTTCACTATAAAATTCCCATTCTTTTAACCGAAAGTATGAAGAATGGCATTACTATACAAAGGTACAATCAATCTGTTACATTGATCCGTTACATAAATCCGTTACATCTTGCCAAATTGTTAAGAAAATTTTTGAAAACCACAATTTTCAACAATAATACACGATTGAGAACAATATGCTGCAGATATAAATTCTATTCATATACAGGTACTAAAATGCAAATTATTCAGTAGGCAACCTATTATATTTTTCTTACCTTACAGATGAGAAGAAAAAAAGGGTATAGTTTCGGCTTGACGATCAACAACAGCTTTCACAGCCTCAAGAATCCGAGCAGTAATAATAAGGGCAGGATCTGTTGAAGCTCGACGCCACACACCCACACCGGCTCACTGCACACCAACACAACCACTCGTTCATACTTCATAGCCCTGAAAGTTATATTAGGATCAAGCACCTGCAAAGTACCAATACTTCGTACAATTGAAATGCATTCTTCATCTCAATTCTGTCTTTCTTTCAAAGCCTTCATATTACTATAATAATTCTTCTCAGGCGAGGGGTAGAACTAATAGATGTGAATTGTGCATATACCGATTAAGCTCTCTGAATTCGGTGGTCATCTATGTTAAACAAAAACACATCAGATTTTCAAAGATATATCACAGCTATGACAGTCTCCTATAGGTTTCGATAGTTAAATTAATTACCATACATACAGTACAGTACTGTGCTACATCTACATCGACATTCTATCCTCAACCGAAAAATAATCTAATCCGAACTGCACGTTTCAGCAAGAATAAAATAATTGTACACGTTAAGTAAATATAATTAACAATAAAAAAGATACTGTACAGTAGTTTTTAATGACACGCAGTTGCTTAGTACTGGTTAATGGTTCCCGATTAATTAAGATATAATTCATGACATGACATTCAGAACTCTTATTGAAGATTAAAACAGTACTGAATTATCCGTAAACATTAAAACCAGATAATTTTCCACCTTACACGACAGTCCCACCTATGATTTTGAACCTACACACACTGCTCACAATGATGCTCTATGACCTTTAACCGAGTACTTACGATAGCCTAATGCCGTCTGCTTAACATGGGTCAAAGGTGGACATGAAGGACCTTTCGATACGAGATATGGCAAACTCAAGGTACTTTGTCAAAATGTATAGTACAGGTATATTCACCCAGCTTCAAATAAAGATGCGTAGTGGCCTTAAGGACAGATTCTCAAGTCTGAATTGGAAGGTCTACGATTCCTCCAAACTATGCCATAAAACTGATCCCTTATTGTGGGTTTCCGTTTTCTGGCAAAGTTATGAGGAATCCGTAGCCTTCCAATTTGCCAACATGAGAATATCTCCTTGGGCTAACAGGCAAGACTACTGCAAACTAACGAGTGTATGTAAAGATGAACAGCCAACAAAGGCATACTTAAGCTCAAACATAAACGATCAAAACCTATAACACAAAATAACGAACCTTACTAACACTGGAATCAAGGCCAATAAGACTAACAGGTCTTGTCAGCCAGTGGTACTGCGCAGCTGTAGTGACGTCATGGCGTGGTGGACTTCATCCCCCATTTTCTCTCCATTTCCCCCCCACAAACCCCCCAATTATGAAAAATGAAAAAGGTGTTGAGAGGAGTAGTGTAAGTGATTAAATTATAATGAGAATGATCTAATGGTGATTAGGAGTTAAGTTTAAGATAACTATATGCCCTCACCATCCTTTCATCTCCCTTCCATTCATTGAACATTCATGCATACCATGTTTAAACACAATTAGCCTAAGTTGAACATGCAAGTTAAAGGTAAACTATAATATTTGCACACAAACTTGATATATTGCCATTTATTACATTACAGTAGTGTCATCTATTGTCATACATCTCATTACTCTGACTTACATACTTTATTTGCTAGCTTTCTTTTGCTGCTACCCACTTCTTTGTTTAATATATGTATCCTGAAGAATACCCTACATCTAACATAAAACCTAATAATTTCTTCAGGGAGAGGTACATGATTGCTTATGTCAGCTGACCGACGAGTATGTCTGAGGGATTAGTGGACAGCTGGTTTGATTTATTCAACTCGAGATTTGCATTCAGTAATAAATTCACTAGGGATGGCTATGGAGCAACATTTGGAGCAACAAAACAAAGTTTGTGGAGTGAAACAAAATATGTACCAGTTTCAAAAAGGACTTATTGTGTATTCCAAATCTTTGCCCAAACTATATGAAATACTGAAAGAAAAATATGGCATTTCATATATACGCACACATAGGCTAAATCAGGATGTTATAGAACACTTGTTTTGCAGTCTAAAACAAATGGGAGATACTTATGAACATCCATCACCTGGAGTGGAGGAAACGTGGTCTCTAGGGAATAGATGGAGGAAATGTGGGGGTAGCTGGGGATAGGTGATTGCCAGAAACTTCCCAAATACTGGACACCAAGTCTAATTTCATCCCTATTGTATGCAAAACCTTTTAAAATTGCACATCAATTCGAACAGTTAAGATGACTGCTAAGCTTTTCATTTTACTTTACCTTGATAAGACACTCACAAAGAGAAAGAGATCAGGATTCTGTATCGGTGGGGAAGACATGAAATTTTATGTTGCAACCCTTTCTTCCTACAGAATCACACCCACACACTGCACATGCAGTTGCATGGCATTTTCACACTGGGCACTTGGTGGACACTATAGAGAGATGACCTGTATCACCTTTGACCTACTGTAAACTGACTAGAAAATGAGCCTGTTTATCACTGTTTGGCAACTTGTTCTGTGGTGTATACTCGCAGTGACGTCATGCGCGAGCGGGACTCATTTTTGCCCTTGTATGACAAGACCTGTTAGTCTTATTGGCCTTGACTGGAATATGATGAAGATACGAGAACCGCAACGTGTCACAAGCGAAGAGTAAAGTGTAAAGAGTAAAGCCATGCCTAAGCTTAAATATAAACGATCAAAACCTATAACACGAAATAACGAACCTTATTAACACTGGAATATGATGAAGATACGAGAGCCGCAACGTGTCACAAGCGAAGAGTGAAGTGTAATGGCAGACGTCTTGACAGTGAGTGAACCCCATCACTACAGACTTCTCCCAGCTAGCCTCGCACCGTCCTCCTCCACTCTCTTCCCCCCCACCTCCTCTACCCTCACCCCCTTCCACGCCTTCACTTTCTCCTCTCACGGTTCAATTGCAAATACTTTTTCAAACACCATAACTATTATAAGCCTTCAGAAATCTAATGAAGGTTAATATTCTTTGAGTTATCTTTGTTACAACTAGCTTGGCTGAAATCGGGTTATTATTATTATTATTATTATTATTGGTCAGCAGGTGAGGCAATAATTCCTGGTGTTACTAACCTGAGAGTTGCAAGTGAACGCCAGCTTGTTCAATATGGAAATTGGCCACCCCAAGTGTCAATGAAGAGGTTCACATGAATTCTAAAATTTCCCCCGTGATAGTTACTGATACACTGTACTTAACTTATCATTATATTATCCTTCAGTGGTCATATTAATAGCCTAGATATTTTTTAATGGGATAAATAGAGTATAATGGTTGCTACAAGCCCTAAAACGTATGACAGCATTCATATAAATTCATGTCTCTGGTCTGAAACCCATAATACATTTAAACCCATAATATATCTAAAGGAATAATACTTAAATCTGTATATTGTTTAACGCTAAAATAATACGGCGACGAGTTGAAAATTAAATGATCTGGCAAAGAGTGGCAACCTTCCCTCGATTAGTGACGACGAGGATTCTATCTAGTACTGTAAGAAGGACAGGTCACTCAATGTTATTTTGGTGTGGTGGCTGTGGCTGGCTGGGACAGTGGCGCCTCTACAGTTCCCGACTGCTTCCCTTTATCTTGATTAGTTTTTAAGTCGGATTTTCTTTACTAGTAACGCACAGGACCATTTATACTAATTATTTGGCTATAGAATGAAAAATTACATTAATTATTGTAAAATTATATAATATATTACGATAATACCTTCGACAAAGCCATAATAACATGTTGCCTAAAACCCATACCTCCCATTTACGTACAGTAACTCCAATGTGCGATGATTCTTACCTGTTTATGACATCTACAATTATATTTCTAAAAAAAAAAATTAGGTAAAAGTAAAAAAAAGACACACATATAGTTTATTCTTAAAACTATAAAGCAATGAGCAATAAATACTGTACAACACTGTTACCACCACCACCACTATGTGAGAGCATTCTTGCTTCCTATATTCTTGCTTGCTGTGAGGACAAGACAGTTATCTTTACATGTGCTTGAGAATTTAAAAAAAAAATCGTGCTTGGTGTATGTATTAAAGGCAAATTACATACTAAATTATCCATTTCCTAATATCTACGACAGAGACCTAATAGCAAAAGCATCCATACTTTAATAACATTCATGCATAATATCTAAAATGAATCATTATTACCTGTTTATGATATCTACAATATTGTTTCGGATCAAATAGATATACAGATACAGGACAGTACTTAAGAAAATAGAAAACATAAGATAGGCTATCATCATCTGACACTGGTTAATATCAATGTCATTACCGCCGAAATTGATACTGTATAACTATCACAATAAGTCATCTGTACTTCGTAGCTTGCTAAAGGATAGGGTATCATCATCTAACACCAAATAATATCAAATTAATACTGTATAATTATCACAATCAGTCAAATCTTTACTCCGTAACCATCCAAGTTATATAAAAACTAGCGTTTCAGGATCTTTTGAAAAGCGGAAAATTGATAGGCCTTTATTCCACTAGGAGTTGGTGGAACAATTTATTGTCGAGCACCCAGTAATCCCCATTTCAGTAACAAAATCAACTTCAGCAAACCAAAATAGTTAAAATACCCCCAACGCTCCTGTGTACTGTACGTAAAGGTGCCAATTATTAGTAATTCCCCGTCGCCGCTAGGTAGCTCTGCTGTACCGCGACGACCAAAACTCCCATAAAAGTGGCCTATCCTTCTCCCAGTACTAGAATCCTTGGTGACGACAGGAATTTCCATCCCAGCTGAAATAACTTCAGATGGGGATGGGTAGGGATACCTTGGGGCAGAAAGACGGGAAATAATAGGGGAAAGAAACGATCAGAGAAAAAGAGGAAGGTAATGGACACGGTGTTGCAGAGAGAAGTTAGTTATGTACCGATGCAGTTAACTAAAATAGGTGTATGTATCCATCCTCTCCCAGCCAACACAAACATGTAGCACCGTTGCAGCCATGAATACGAGGAGTGAAGCACGGCAACGCTCATCAACCTGAGTCGAATGAGTTATTTGAGCTAGCGAGATGGTGCTAACAAACTAACACGTACACAGACACACACACACATACTTGTTGATTCGACACAGGTTAATGAGTATTTGGCCTGCTTCATCCCTCGTATTCCTGGTTGCGACTTATAACTGTGCCACATGTCGGGTTTGGCTGGGCGAGTGACTGTACTACACCCCGGGGAACTAGAAATGACGAACATATGCCCCTCGGTCCGGTAGTTGACTGGCTGTGATAGTTGTGGTGCCCCACAAACTGTTGGACGAGCCATTTGATAAATATAACCTATACCTAGTTTTTGTCCGGGTTTCAGATTGTCAGCATCATTACATTTCGATATGATTATCAGACGTTAGTCATGTATATATCCATAGTTATTGATACTAGGATTATTCGTGATATGATATATGCAGTGTTCAAGAAAATAGAACTAACATTATATAGTAAAGTTGTGCATTGTCTTTTAGTTTTACATTATTTTCATCATGTTATTAGCGATGCTGCAATGAGTATGTAAATATTCCTAGTTATCATCTTCCCATATCCACTCTATCATAAGCTTTCTCTCATTCAATCCATCACTGTAATAAGTATCAATTATAATATAAGAGTAAAGTATGCTTGTTGGTTGGTTTGTTGGATTTTTCGCGCATCACTTATCCGGAATCAGCAAGTTCCGGAGTATGATCGCGTCATATTTCTAGAAAGAAAATTTAGCGACAGACGGTCTCCTCAAAGACCTAGCGAGGATCGACTCGTTCTGAAAATATTTCTATTGCGTAACTTGTGTGTCCCGTGGTGCAGTGGTTTGCACGCTTCGCTGCCAACCAAGTGGTCCAGAGGGGTTTATTTCCCAGACGGGAGTGGAATGGATGGTCAGTCCTCTCACATACTGTACATTGCCCTGTCAACAGTAGTAAAAATGTGTTGTTGTTGTTGTTGTTGTTGTTGTTGTTGTACCATGATATATATGCAAACAATTTAAAACAAAGTAACTTGACTTCATAGCCTTGATCCTGTACGAAAAACAAATAAAGGTTTATAAAAGTAGGATACATCAAGACAAGGCGAGGTGCACAGACGACAGGAAAAGCGAACAAACACAAGAAAGAGAATCCAGAAGAGATGACCCGTGAAGTGAGAACACAAATCAAATATCCACTGACACTTTCCTTCCATCGTGGTAAATATCTTGGTAATAAAGAACAACACGTGTATGATTTTGCAGCACCTCATAATAATAATTGAGGGGGTTAAGTTGGCGTAAGGTGTTGTATGATTATAGTTTGATATGACACAGATTTATTTGCACGATGGAAGGAAAGTGTAGGTGGATATTTGATTGTGGCTGTACAAGAGACAGCCAGTGGAAGAGGATGTAAGGAAATGTGTAGAATGAAGGCAACGACTGGAGGGAGAAATGTAGGCGAGAAAAACACTTGAGGGAGGAAAGAAAGTGTTATGGAGAAGGTGGAAAAAAGTGAGAGAAAACGAAAATGGAGGATGACAGACAGAAAAAGAGAGAAGGAGAGAGAGAGAGAGAGAGAGAGAGAGAGAGAGAGAGAGAGAGAGAGAGAGAGAGAGAGAGAGAGAGAGAGAGAGAGAGAGAGAGAGAGAGAGAGAGAGAAAGGGGGGGGGGAAGACGTAGGGAAGGTGGGAGAAAAGATAAAAGACGAGTGAGCAAGTGAGTGAATAGAGGGAGAAGGAGAGAGAAAAGATAAAAGGCGAGTGGGCAAGTGAGTGAGTGAGAGAGTATAGAGGGAGTGAAGGAGAGAGAATCTGACTCAGCCTTCTGTCCACTCCAGTACCCTTGGTCTGATGAGGGAGGGAGCAGGGAGTAATGAGGGGAAAACAAGAGGAGAGAGAGAGAGAGAGAGAGAGAGAGAGAGAGAGAGAGAGAGAGAGAGAGAGAGAAAAAAAAAATTGCTTGAGAGAGAGAGAGAGAGAGAGAGAGGCAACGATTGGAGGAGGAGACAAGGGGAGGTTAAACTAGTGGAGAGAGAGAGAGAGAGAGAGAGAGAGAGAGAGAGAGAGAGAGAGAGGTAACGATTGGAGGAGGAGGAGGTGAAAGGAAGGGGAAGGTAAACTAGAAGAGAGAGAGAGAGAGAGGAGTTGGGGTTATGAGAAAGATAAGTAGAAGATAGGAATAAGGAAGTGGTGAGAAGGAAAGAAATAAACGATAAGATGAAATTATGAAAGGAAGGAAGAAAAAGGAGAGGAAAAATGAAATATACGAGAGTGCAGAGGAAGATAGAAATGAGGAGGAAATTCGAATGAGAAATGAAATGTAAAAGAAGGAAGGAAGGAGGGAGGGAGGAGACGAAGAAGGGGGGATGAAATATAGGTGAGAATTGAAATGGAAATGAAGGAAGGAAAGAAGGGAGATGAAATATAGGTGAGAATTGAAATGGAAATGAAGGAGGGCAGGAAGGATGGAGAAAGGGGGGATGAAATAGAGGTGAGAATTGAAATGGAAATGAAGGAAGGGGGATAAAATATAAGTGAGAATTGAAATGGAAAAGAAGGAAGGAAGGAAGGAAGGGGGATAAAATATAAATGAGAATAGAAATGGAAAGGAAGGAAGGAAGGTGGAAGGAGGGATACACGTGAGAGGAAAGGCAGGTATAAGTGAGAAGGACAGGTTGAAGGAGTCGGTAACGAGGATGGATGTGGGGAGGGAGGCTGGCCACACGCATGGAGGTAAGGAGGAACCAAAATGCCATGAGAGGAAGAGAAGGAATATAGATTTTGGGGACATACTCGGAAAAAAAAAATTAAGTTTATTCATACAATCTTACTATATTCTACGCTTACATACATGCATACATACTAACATACATACATACATAGTGAGATTCTACTGTTCCTACTATACATGTACAGCTTCGGTCAGAAATTCGTACTACAACCAATGTGTAAGGTGCTACTCTCGGTCCCTCCTTCTTCGATGACGGGTTACGGGTTCGAACCTCTCACGAACAACAAGAGTTTAGCCTATAGTATCGAAGCAGTGTCATTCATTCACCGACTGAACCTGAGCTTCATATTGCTTCGATATTAGATAAATTCTGGTTGCCGCGTGAGAAGTTCGAAGCCATAACCTGCCGTCGAGAAAGGAGGGACAGAGACACGTAGTACAGTACAGTACCTTCCATATTGGGTGTAACACGAACTTGCGAACGGAGTTGTAGGCAAGTATGCATGTATGTATGTATAAGGACAGTCAGACACCACAGTTACTACTACTACTACTACTACTACTACTACTACTACTACTACTACTACTACTACTACTACTACTACTACTACTACAAACAGGGCCCACAAAAGGCGACGAAAATTCTGTCCCTCTGGTCTGGAGCTGACTGACTGCCTGTGATGATACTGACGCCCCACATACTTGTTCAACGAGACATTTAAGGACCCTGTGATCGTGTAGGAAAATTGGAGGCTTCTGCTGATTCCTCCTGACCATGCCACGAAACAAACTCCTTCCATATATATAGGTGGTGTTTCTTGGCATTATTATTTGAAGGACTCGCTAACCTCCAAATTTCTGACTACATCACAGGGTCCCTTAAGGGGGTGTGGGAATAGGGGGGACAGGCTTGGGGGGGTTTAAGGGGTTTTGGGGGGTCGGGGGAGTGCGGGAGTAGGAGGACAGGCTTGGGGGGGGTTCGGGGGGTGCGGGAATAGGGGACAGGCTTTCTACCCCCCCCCCCCCAGCCTGTCCCCCCATTTCCGCACCCCCTCAAACCTGTCCCCTACTCCCGCACCCCCTTAATAGTTTTTGCCTCTTCATGTCCGGGTTTCAGATTGACAGCATGAATAAAAGTCTCGATGTTGATACCAGATGTTAGCTATTGTTTATATATACAATTATTATTTATATTTGTAACGTTGGTAATCATAAGTTTGTAATACAGAAGGAACAATATTATGAGAAGAAGGAATTGCACCAGAGTCTTTGTTTTGTTTGTCTTTATGTTCTCTTTTCTCTTTTTTTTTTTTTCGTATGGAGGTTAAGGTCTGTGGTGATCTGAGTAGTATTTTAATTAAGGGGGTTCGGCGCAACTTTGGATCCGAGTTACTCTTTCAATTCTTCAACTGTCCTACCTTTCCTTCTTGCTTGCTATATCTCCTCTCTTATTTTGTTTCTTCCTCTCCAGTTCTACTCTACTCTCTCTCTCTCTCTCTCTCTCTCTCTCTCTCTCTCTCTCTCTCTCGTGTTACCGGTGTGAGATGCTACCATTTTTGTGACCTATGTCCTATTTCCGCGTCTCTTTCCTCTCTTCCTTCCATCTCTTCTTTCCATCTGGAGGTCAAGTAGTTCACCGTCTTTCCCCACTTTCACTCATTCTCTCACATACTTATTTCATTTATTCTTTGTTTCTCTCCACCAATGCTGTTCTATCTTTTCTCTCCTTTTATCCCCCCTCTCTCTTATCTCTGTTTTTATCTTATTTCATTCATTTGTATCTTTTCCCATATTTTTTTTTAACATATCTCGTCTCTTGTCACAACATACATCACAGCTTTTCATAATATTCAGAGAAGGGTAGCAAGTTTGTGGAATTAAATGTTAAAATGTTATATACCGTATTTTATATCCATTTATATTTTGCAACATAATCGGTCAGTCAATACGTGACCTATCTTTTGATTTATTTTATTGACTCAGATGAAAAACATTCATCAATAACTACACTTTACGATATCTCTTAAGTAATGCCTGAAAATAACTAACATGCGTTTCACAGGCCGTGTTATACTACGCGTATTTTTGACAAAAAACAACAACAACAAAGTGTTGGATTTGCCTCATATGCGGGGAAAGATAGTTTTAGACCGTCAGATAATATTAACAATGTTTCAAAATGTGTATAATCAAGGCACTTTCTTCTTGACTGGCAGGGGTAACTTTGGTAACTATTTAGACGACACCTGGCAACAGACACGTGACATTGCCTTGACGTCATCCCATTGGCTCCGCCCCTTATTATTTTATCCTAGGATAAAAATGTACCGTACAGTATATGCATGTGTAGTGCATGAAAAATATGTGCATATCCGCATACTTTATAAAATATATGTATGTACAAATAAATAAAGACATAATGATATAATTGAAACATCTTGTGAGGTATGAAAAGGAAAGAGAGACATATTGGCTATGCGAAGCAAGGCTATAACTTAACACTTGGTATGTTTTGTTCCCCGTCACTCCCTAGAAGGAAATTATTGTTCTCGTCCTCGTCTTGTTCATCAGTGGTGAGGTTGACAATTACTGGTTCCAGGGTTCACAGAGTATCTATTAATCCTGACAGGTTCCATGGACTCGAGTATGACGTCGGTGGTCCAGTAGCAATCTTCAAGTTTTTTTTACCTCTGAACAGCAGCGGCCCATACCTATGAGGTGTCACAGAGTCTGGCCTGCAGGTTAGCGAGGGTGAAGTGGTGCAGGGAGGAGGGTACACTCGCAATCCAAAATATGTATCCAGGTCTTGTTAAAGTTTTGAATCATTTGACATACTAGTGAACCAATTATAACGCTTATACTGTTTTATATTTGCTTGAGTTCGCTTAATACTCGATCAGGCTATTTGAATCAAGCCTGGATACATATTTTGGATTGCGAGTGTACATACGTGGCACATCATACACCCTTACACCTTCTTTCTGGCCGTTGTATAGGAAAGAGAAGTCGTAACACTAAGATGTTCCTATTGCCACGTGGACAATGACTTATCCTGAAAGCCATGGTAGTGTCTTGGATAGTAGGAGTGTCAGTGACTGCTTCGAACGGAACTCACAACTCATGGTTCGGGGTAATTGTCTGGG